>MU183223.1:77839-121667 GCA_016904865.1 Pissodes strobi | reverse complement strand
GCAAAAGAAGAACATGCTATGATGTTTATTAACCAGTATTTAAACAAAAAAAAACTGCTTTACCCATTTCACGGTTTGATCAACAGAGACTCGTGGGCAACTCTTCAGGAAACTCCGAGAAGGAAACGTACACTATCGAACATAATGGACTTCTTCTACACCTATACGACGGACAACATCGAGAAACTTCTTAGGTCAAAAAATAAAGGAAGGAAAGGTTGCTTACGTAAAAGAATCTCTGCAAAATATCAATACATTTAAGGTTATTGCTAAACATCCAACGCAGGAAGAATATACAGACAGAGCAAATAAAACACCTAAAATTCAATATTTTATTTCGGAAGAGCTTAACGCTAAAACCAGCTAGGTTGCTCGGCAAGATGGATGAGGCAGATCCTCTGCAATAAAAATTAAAGAGAAATCAGAAATAATCCAGGTGGGAGAACAAAATGGTGGCAATTAAAAACATTAAAAGGCAACTCACCTGGCAACAACAGTTTTAATCACCTCTTGATGATGCTAACATGGTTAGCGAAACGCGAGTCGAGTGCAATAATTCTGTTTCGGCATTGTGGATAAAACTCCGTTTTAGAACAGTATGGTACTCATTGGGGCAAAGCGGGGAAATCCTGACCAGTAGGGTAATACCGGCCACACACTTGCCTCATGTCAATTTTGTGTGTGTTGTTGGTTGCCTAAAATGTTTATAAAGGAGCCATACTTCGTTTCGTCATCATACGGTGCAGTGGAAATACGTGATGCATTTTATGTCTTATTATGTATTTTGGCTCTAATGCTAATCGTAAATTTATAAAAGACTTGTACGTACATTATGCGCATATACCCCCCGATATTACTCCATTTTGTTACGTTAACTAATTAAAATAAAATATGATTTTTCCTTTATTAAAGATAGACGTACGTTAGAAAGGCTAGGCGACCTTCGTTCGTTGCAAGTAAAACCAGCTTTGGATGTCATTGCCAATGGGTTATCAGAGAGACAAGGTGATATAAAACCTAATATTCCCATAACAACTATCCAGGGAAGGAGAAAAAATAAAATTGTTTCTGAACCTTCAATGGGATGCATGGAAACCACTTTTTTCAGCCGCAGCTGAAACAGAACTTGCAGATCAAGTTAATGAGTTATCGCAGAGGCAAGCTGCTATAAAACTTAATATTCCCAAAACAACTCTCTAGGAATGCAGAAAAATGAAATTATTTCTGGACCTTCAATGGGGTGGAAACAATTTTTTTCTGCCGCAGCTGACACAGAATAAGTTGGCAAGACTTTTATCTTTTGTATCAAAAGCAGTTAAAGGAAGCGCTTACATTTATGCAACAAGAAATAACATTAGCTCGGAAAAAGAAGAGGCCGGCAATAATTGGGCAGCTGGTTTTATGTCTCGCCATAATATTGTATTGAAAATATCTGTGGATATGAATAAGATATTTGCAAAGGGCAAATGAGAGTTGGGTTTGTGACAAACTGGGAAAAAAGAAAAATAAGTGTTTTTCAGTTCGTCTGGGATTTAAGTATCAGGAAAAAATGTCGCCACATTTAAAACGGAAAGGGCCACCACTTACAATCTATGAACTCTCGAAGAATGGTCGATCACTGAGGATCTATTTTCAGTCTGGCTAAAGCACTTTCACAGTTTTGTAAAATCGTCCAAGGAAGACTCAGTGCTTTCGATTTTGGACAACCATCACAAATTGTATGCTTTAAGGTTAACATTCCTATCGAAATAATGGCATTATTGGCCTAGCTATTCCACCACACACATACTTTAGAAGAAAAGGAAAAAAAACAGGAAAACTAAAAAGCTGTCCTCAGAAAGCAAAAAACAAGTATTTGAGATACAGGACCTTAAATTTCAAATAGGGGAAAAATCCCAACGCCCGAAGGCATAAATCGACTATTAGAAAATAATGGAAAATAGATTACTTGAGGGAGATAACATGATAAAGAAGTAACTGAAGATATAGTATTACACTATGTGGAGAATATGGTAAAAACGATGAAATTTGGTTAAGATGAGCAACATGTGGCCCATGGGTACAGAAGGTTTGTACAAACCCAACAAATGAAAGATATTTATTTCTTTATTTTTTTTAGGTTCGGCACACACACAAGAGGAAAATCCTATACGAGTGGTACAGGTAACGAGCAGTGCGTGTGCAAAGAAGATGGTGGACGTTGGACTTGATGCGCTGTAGGTTTTAATTTTCGGGAAAGACGTTACTCGGAAGTCCATTCAAGTGCGAGGTAGTCCTCCAGACAAAGGAGTCGCGCGACAGGGATCTCCTAGGTATTAGCAACTGAATCGTATGTTGATGAGCAGATTGTATCTGAAGGGTGGTTCTTTTCTGTAGTAGTACCGATCGTGAAGGTCTGCCACTTCTCATCGATGTTCAAGACTATCAAAGTCTTTAGTCAAATCTGGGTCATCTACAAGATGGACTGCTCTCCTCTGTAAAGACTCTAATATCTTGAGCAAGTTTTTGGGTACCGAGCTTCACACATGGAAACAGTATTCCAGAGATGGTCTTATCTGGACCTTATAGAGCAGTAAGAGCTGATGAAGTGTATACAACTTTTTGCTCTATAGAGTGCTCCTAGCTTTTGTGCTGCTGCCTTGGCGATTTTGGTGACGTGATTACGCCAAGACATGTTGTTTTCTACGTCGATGCCAAGCAAGCTAATGGATGAGGCCAGGGTCAGCGTTTGTTCTGTCATTGATAAGTCAGGATCTTTCGGCGTTTGCTTTTTTTGAGAAGACAGCTGCTTGAGTTAGGTTTGACAGTAAATAATATAAATATACAACAGGTAAAAGAGCTCAATTGAAAACAAATAATAATCTATATGCTCATAATTGTAAGGACAGCAATTTGAATTAAAATTGCGTTATAATAGAAGTCACTTAGATAGGAGTGATCGAACAATTATTAGCTTCGCTTTAGCTATAACGGAAGTAACAATATAACACCGAATGATTACGAAAGATCAAACCAAGTTCAACAAATTAATCAATAATCACAATATACCTAAGGCATCTATCGTCTCATCATACTAGTAATTAAAAGTTATCCGTCTAATAGTAGCTACTAAACTTTCGGCGCGTTTACCATGGTAGACGACTCGCAGTTGTACGTGAATAAACCTTACTGATTCAGATTAAAAAAAATACCGTTATGTAAAATTATTTAAACTGAATACCACGCAGAAAACTAAAAACACGCGATATGATACAACGCTGTAAAAAAACTCTAAAACACGCAATCTAATATACGCTGAAAAATATCAATAACACGCTGAAAATACACGCGTGAAAATATCAGTAACACGCCACAAATATTATGCCGAAAAGATCACAAATATAACCTAAACTTATCTTTACTTGTCTTCGCCGATATCACCTACGGTCTTCTGCACGTGGACTACTGCAATGCACCTTGGGACTATAAATTCTCAGTGGCAATTGAGGTAATGCCATACCTCTACGGCTGCAGTTGGTACCAATAACAAACAACCAACTGTATTGACTGGCAGCTACTTGGTTAGCTACATAAACATCTCTCCAAGCAAAGCACGCTCCAAACCAAAAATAGCTTGCTCCTTATACTCAACTCCAAGCACAACAGCTCCAGTCAAAATTAATAGCTCCTGGTAAAATTGGCTTCCAACAAAAATGACCCGAAGAAAAACTGGCTCCCGTACAAAAACCCTGAAAGAGAACAAGCGCTAAGTATGCATTCACTTACTGCAATTCCAAGCAGCTCCTTTTTCAGAACACTCTCCGCTCAAAGAATATTTAAAAATAATAATGATAGTCTTCTTGCCAAAATGCGAAGGTCATAATATAACCAATATCATATCACCCTACTAAGAAAAACTGACTAATAATATCACCACTGTCTGCTCTTATAAGAGTTTAGACCCCCAGGCAAGAACAAAGCTTGTCCATTTATGATATTATGATTTATGAAATCTAAATTTACAAAGCTTATGTACAACTTTACAAGTTCTTATAAGCAAAATTTAAAGTAGAAATGAAATTTATCAAAGATTATATACAGTTTTATGCAACATTATACCCTATTCTACAATACGGGTGCCCAAAAGACAAAGAATCTGCTATGAGTGTTCGACTGCAATATGATACGAGAACGGTATCATGAACAATTATTCAATACGCTTATTTTCCCCAGAATATTACTTCTTGTAAAATTAATCAGTATAAATAAATCATGCTTTGCCTGTTCCAGGCCTAAATTATCTTTTGTTTGATGATATTGCATGATTTACGTGCAAGAATTAGTAAATTTTCGAAAGTAACACTCTCTATATAGTAGTATTGTGCAATATTTCAATTCTCCCTGAGACCCGTTAGAAAACTATAATGCAGTAACTTCTATTCTGATAAAATAAATCCCCCTGTACCGAAAATAAATGAGAATGTACAAAATGTAAGATATGTATATTTATTTACCTAACTACGTAGGGTTTTTCAATGGTAATGACGAATTGGGGAGCAAACGCTCTCTTCTACAGACATTCCTCGAAGAAAGAAACGGCGTACTTTGTTTCAGAATACACTGCACGTGACAAGTTACTAATCCAAAATCTTGACTTTAGGCAAAAACCAGCCCATCCACAGTCAAGCCATAAACTACAGCAACCTAGTAACTTGCGACTTAATACCCGACAGAAGTATAATCCCCTATTTAGGGCGAATTACAAATTCTTAAACTTTTATCAGGCGAACGCACTACCTCCTTTGAGGGTTTTCTGAAGAAAGAGGACGATATCAAGCCAAGAACCTAGGTCGTGAAATTCGATGTTAAAAAGCTAAAAAAAAACTCGAACCATAAGCCCGTTCCACACTGCCCTGTAATCATGCGCAAAATACACCAGCCAATTGTCACCAAATTTACTAACATCTACAATATGCAATGAAACGTACCTAAGGCTGTATGCCATTATGCATTGCTGGTAGGACAAAGAAATCCAACGAAAAATTCATCATTGACAATGCCCAATCATCCCGAACGGCGGCCATTTAAAACTTCTAAGAGCGCTTTCACACAAACCGGCAAAACCGGTGCCGGTACCGGCTCCGGCACCGTGCCGATAAATTGCATGATTTCACATGTTCCGGCATTGACGGTGCCGTTCACTTATAGTATATTATGATATAAGTGTATAAGAGGGCCTTTAAAGCACGCGCGACATATTTCAAAACACGACGCGCAGCGGAGTGTTTTGTAAGTCGCAAGGGCTTTAAAGGCCTTTTATACACGTATATCATACGCTATTTTTTATTACGAATGCATCATATTCTCAAAAATGTTTTAAATATTAAACTTAAGGGATATATTGACGAATATATTAATCTGTCACTTTTGACATGATCAAATATTTCTATAGCAACCTTTAAAAAAGTACGCTGCAGCGTGCGATAATCGTTGATTATGATGCATGCGTAATAAAAAAATATTTTCAGTTTAGTAGATGTTTTGACACCAATATGTACGTTTTCAATAGACGATATATTTTTGGGTTGTTGTACCTAAGAAGAAAATATCAAAAGAGAAAACGCCAAAGACGGTTTTGGGTACATCCCTTGTTAACTGTGAGATACTTGGAAGGCAGTTTTTACACCCTTTTTGAAAAACTAACCAAAGACAGCAATAAATTTTTCAATTATTTTCGTATGAGTTTATCTACTTTCGACTTCCTAGTGGAAATACTAAATGACAGTATAAAGTATCAGGACACTCTAATGAGACCATGTGTTCCCCCCAAAGAAATGCTTGCAGTCACAATAAGGTAAGTCAATAAAGATATTTTTTTTATTAATCGTTTATTAATAGATAAACCCATTATTACAGTAACAAATTAATAAGAAATTCAATTAAAATTAACATTAAAATGAAACTACATTGAAATTAACATTTTCAATTTTTCTTCGAAGCTAAACTTCGAAAAATTATAGTAGGAGGAAGTGTTGTGAATTGTCTTGAAATAAATTACTTTCTTGGGTGATTGGCGACAGCTGTTGCTGATTTTGTTCATATAACATTGCCTGCTGGGTAGTAACACTCTCAATATTAGTATGTAGGAAGGAGTGATGTGAACACGATGTCGAAGGACGAGAAGATGATGAGGAACTTGGTCCAGGCTGGCATGTAATAAATGATGATGATTGGTGCCGTTTTTGTCTGTTGATATTTTGTATTAATTGCAACAGACTCATTCGAAATCCTAATTTCTCTTCATCTGTCATTTTTCGTACCATAGGAGTAATAGAAATGAAAAATGCCTCATCCTCGTCTGGTGGATTTTGTAAGGCTTGCAAGAGGCGTTCGTCAACGTCTTCTTGTAAACGTCCCCTTTTAGGGGCGTTCTGCCTTTCTTTGCCTCTTGATATGGCACTGTCACGGGAATGCACTTGTCTCACATGGGATTGCACTTGCATTTCATCAGTGACTGCTTCTTCTTCAAATTCAGTTTCGTTAACCTGTGATTTCTGAACATTTTGAGAATCATCTAAACTCGACTGCGTCTCATCGGGTTGTACTACTTTCAGCAAAAATGTTAAGTTATCGTGATAAAGGTATTTCGTTTTCCTACCGTCACCACTTCTTTTCTTCAAACATTTTATAAAGGAATCACGTATATTTTGCCATTTTCCAGTAATGACCTCACCTGAAATAAAAAAAAAATATTGCCCCTACACAAAGCAATTTTTAGAAAATTATTAGTAGGAAACTCTACTCAAACAATAAATAATATTTCTTATTTTGTTCTAGGTATCTGGCTTCTGGAGCAACCTTTACAGACCTTCATTATTACTACCGATTAGGAATAAGCACGATAAGTAAAATCATACGTTTGGTGTGCAAATGTTTATGGGATCTACTGAAAGATGAATTTCTGCCACAACCAACAGAAGAAAAATGGCTAAAAATATCAGAAGAATTCAGAGAAAACGCTCAATTTCCCAACTGTTTAGGAGCAGTCGATAGGAAGTATATTCGAGTTAACAAATTTCCCCATAGTGGTTCAATGAACCTCAATTATAAAGGATATTTTTTTTCTATAGTTCTAATGGCAGTGGCAGATGCGGATTATAAATTTACGTATGTCGATGTAGGAGCTTATGGCAAAGATTGCGACTCATCTGTTTTTCAACATACTACTTTTTTTAATTTGATGGAGAAAAATCAATTGCAAATTCCACCACCCCATCCCTTAGATTCGACTAGAACTGAAAATTTTCCTTTTATGCTTGTTGCAGATGAGGCATTTGGGCTATCAGACCTTGTAATGCGGCCTTATACAGGACATAATTTAACAGACGAAAAGAGAGTATTTAATTATCGATTGACGCGTGCAAGAAGATTCGTCGAATGCGCTTTTGGGATTTTATGTAATAAGTGGAGAATTCTTCATAGGGCGTTAAACGTATCAAAAAAACTTGCTATAGACATCGTTAAAGCATGCATAATTCTACACAATTTAGTACGAATAAAGGATGCACAAAGATTAGACATGTATGTAAGTCAAAAAAGATTACAAACTTTGCCTACAGCTAAATGTAATCGGCCTACGAGGACTGCCAATACGTTGAGGGACAATTTTGCAGACTACTTTATGGCTGAGGGAGCATTACCATGGCAAATGAATAAAATATAAAACTGTATTTTTTTAAAGTATTATTACACTATTACTTACCTATTTTTTGTTGATCTTTCTTATCCTTTTCTAAATAATCTTCTTCCAAAAATGTATACACTTCCTTCCAAGCTTTTTGTTTTTCAACCCGATCTTTAAATGAATCTGCTGTTTTATCCCGCAAACAGGGTTTACTTTCTATAAGTTCAATTAAAGTAACAACGTCGTACTTAAACAATTTTTTACTCATATTTTTCAGTATACTCAACTTTTTTAAAACACTGACCTACGAAGGAGTAGCGCATTTGACTGAAAGCAATACAATTCACTCCCCGGCACAGAGAAACTCCGACTTGTGTGGACACGTTCGTATTGAAACCGACAATCGCCGATTGTCGAGATCCCCGCCGACTGCATAAATCGGAACCGGAGGCCGTACCGGGAAATATGTCGGACCGGGTTACGTGTGAAAATTAGAATTTGATTATATTGTACTCGGTACCGGTACCGTCACCGGCACCGGTTTTGCCGGTTTGTGTGAAAGCGCTCTAACCTGTTCGCATTCAATTGAATCGACTCTTACTGTACCTTAAACTAGACCTGTTTTTAACCTTGCTAAAACCATATATTTAATACTGCAAATCAGTTCGAGCGACGTTGCCAAGTTAGGGAATATACGCATTTAATAACATATCTTGACTGCGTATTTTTAACGCGAAAGCGAAAAACAATCGTTTAATATCAAAACAAGGGCAGCATATCAATTAATTATGCATTTTCCTGTTGGCCTAGATCGTAACAACGTCAAAATCACAAGGCAAACACTAAGCGTATTAACCACCTGGTAACGTTCCAAGAATAACCTTTTCATTTATTGCCATTTGTCCTTAGGCAACCAACAATTCTTTTAAGGTATCTTACCGCCGAAATAGGAAATTATTCGCAAGGTTAAGGGTGGAATCACTGACTTTATTTGACTTCTATCTGTTATATATTCGTGCTAAATTATTATGTAATAAGATTACCTTTTCCCAGTGGTATCACATTACCTCTGTCCAGATCTCATTATAAATATGAGTTTTTGATGAATAAAATAAATGAAATTCTGTAAAAAATATCTATTTACATCTGAAACTAAACGATTACCCCATTCAGATATAACGATAGATGTATCATCTGGGTACAGGGTGTCCCAAATTCGAGCCTCATCATTGGGATCTCGGAAACTAGAAGAGATACGAGGTCGGTTAAATTGAGGCAAAGTTGCGCAATTTGATGCTGATTAAAATGCCACCTTAAAAGTTTAAAAAATCCGAATACTTCCGAAGATATTTAGAAAAAACCGAATATTCGCGATTTCATTTTTATTTCTTTATGGCTCTATTTGAATAGATATTACAAAATAAATTTCATATTCTCATTGCTACTTTTTCTGTTCTACAAGATGGTGTTATCAGATTTTCAAATCGACGTTTCGTCTTTGAGCTGCCATAATCAACTTTGTTTTTTTAAATACGGCCCTGGATTTTTTATTACGGACTTTAAGAGCTTCTAATGTCCCAAAACCAATGATGTATCGCACTTATTCGAAAAAATCATTTTAATGATATCCTGGTAATATCTTACCAAAAATATGTTTTCTGTGTCTCTCTAACACATGAGGTCTTATGGAAAATGCCATTAATATGAATTTTTCGAATAAGTGCGATACATCATTGGCTTTGGGACCTTAGATGCTCTTAAAATCCGTAATAAAAAATCCAGGGCCGTATTTAAAAAACCAAAGTTGATGATGGCAGCTCAAAGACGAAACGTCGGTTTGAAAATCTGATAACACCATCTTGTAGAACAGAAAAAGTAGCAATAAGAATATGAAATTTATTTTGTTATATCTATTCAAATAGAGTCATAAAAAAATAAAAATGAAATCGCGAATATTCGATTTTTTCTAAATATCTTCGGAAGTATTCGGATTTTTGTAACTTTTAAGGTGGCATTTTAATCAGCATCAAATTGCGCAACTTTGCCTCCATTTAACCGACCTCGTATCTCGTCTAGTTTCCGAGATCCCAATGATGAGGCTCGAATTTGGGACACCCTGTACAAGGAAAAATGAACATCAGATGCCAATAATGAATCTAGTTTATTAGCCATACAAATAAAAAGAACAGGGCCCAGGATAGTTACTCTGCTTGACTCAGAATTAACTGAGGGCATGCCATCTGAGCAGGACGCTAATTGCTGCCTATCCATTCCGGGAAATCGCCTATTTTCGATATTATGATGCCTGCAAAAAATAGCTACTAAGACACTCGCATTTATTAGGATACTCGCCTACTACGGCTCATGTCGTAAATAAATGCTCATTGCATAATATCCTATTGAAACCGTCAATTAAAAAAATTACAATTTCTAAACACATACATTTCTCATTAATAACAAGTATTTTGCATGTTAATTACTACTCGCGTAGATATGCGAGAGCTAACGATTTTCATAAACTAATTCCCACAAGATTACACATAATTATATTGAAATATAACTAAGTTGGTTAGAGCGGCCTTCTAAAGCTTTTAACTTTTTTCCGATTTCTATCAAGAGCATAAATTTTATTTCAATTTTAAGAGATAAACTGCACAAAATGCTGTCCTGTCCTCGACGGAACGAAGAGAAATAGAGCAAAGGAGCGTCAGTAGAGCGATAGGGGCAGCGCATCAGAAAAACTAAAGAGTAAAACGTCGGATGAGTCATGAATTTAGTTTATTTTAAAATCCTCAATGGAAAGAGATAGATAGTAACAGTTGCATTCTATAAAAAAGATAAGCCGGTTATAAGCGTATGTATGTCTGGAATTTATATTAACATATTTTTTACCTCTTTAAGCATGACGTTATTTACGTTTACTTTATCTGAAATGTTACACAGATTAAATTAAAATAGCCAATAGTTGGCAACCTCCACCTTAGTAATTGGTACCAGCAAATAAAATATCATTTTGAGAAAGTATGGAATATATTTATATATTTTCATATATTCGGAAATATTTAGCAACATTAAATTTTCGAAAAACCGTCACGGTACGGTCACTCTCATGCACAGTGATTAACAATCGTTCCAAGCGAGGCGTCACGGTTATAACCCTCGATTATGTGATGGCCTAGATTAACTTACACCAGATACGAAAGTCCGAGTTGGCATCTTTTTCGGCCTCCCCACAAAGGCGGCATCTGTTTCGGCTTAAGGCCCGCGTTTGTTGGACCATGGAAATAATTTATTTATTATTATTTCGGAAAAACGTTAGTTGCACCAGTTAAGAAATTAATAAAACTACCAGAAAAATAAAATAACATTTTATATTATGATGAATTTGCAAACCAAACATATCAAAAAATCTATTATATTTTATAAATGAGACAAAATTTTAATTTTTCGATTGGTTTTGTCTGATTTTCTCGAGGATTTCAAATCTCTGTTGGCGTATTTAAGAGTATAAAAAATTCTTAGTCTTATAAATAATTTGACGGTGTACGTTTTCGCAAATTATTTGCAAGGATGACCAAATTCTATTTGGCTCATTTCAGTAAGGTATGCGTTGGAAACTCCAGGCTTTCTTGACAAAGCATCAAATAGAGACACAAATATTTTTTCTAACGTATAAATATAAAAGAGAAACTTCTCGTTGGGAGATTTTAAGCTCCCAAAAATATTTTCTTCGGAGTCATATGCTTTATAATGCGTTAACAAATTAGAGTTATTAAGTAAGTTATATTGTTCTGAGAAACTTATGCAAATGTCACAAGAATGGATATTTAATGCTTTTTTTGATTAAATAGCCACATACATAGTTAAAATCATTTTGAGTGGCCATATTTAGCTCCCTGTAGTCGCATTTAGTAATCGTTATTGCCGCAACTGATTCTACTAGAGGTTGGGTTTCCGTTTTATGATAATTTGAAACACGTTTTAGTTCTGTAAGTAAAACGTCCAAACCATTTTCACAGTTCATATGTTCTGAGTGTGGAAAACTTTGACTAAATTTTTTTCTACGACTGCCCTGAAAATAGACAAAAACGCACTAACAACTGCTCTTGAAAACTGGACATTTCAAACATCGTGTGCAAAGTATACTTTCGCACGCTTATTCAGGTATTTAGATTAAAGGGCTTCGTCTCCGTTTTAGAGCTTCGCCCTCAGGGGTCCAATTCCCAGATCTCTAAAAAGGTGGCTCCAATATTAGGGCTTCGCCCCCCCCCCCCAGCCGGAGCCTCTTTTTGCAAAACTGTAGAGAATAGGACTCTCATACCAGGGGGCCACTTTTAAGGCTTGGGGCCAAATTTTAGGGCTTCGCGCAATTCCTAAATCTGTAAAAAGTGGAACTCCCGTATCATAGGCTCGAGGTTTCGGATAAATTTAACCTCTGGTTAAATAAAAAGTTAGTGTCATACGATAGCTTATGAAAATACCAATATAAGAAAGTGCAAACCGTTTTGTTCTATCTTTAGCCATTTAGATTTTACAAGCTGTCAAACTTGGTAAATGGTCGATTTTCAACTGTCAATATTTCAAAAACCGTTAGAGATAGGTATAGGATATTATTCATGAAATATGTCTAGACTTCTTCACACAATCGAAATATGTAATAATATGCAGGGTGTCCCATTTAAAAAAATGAAGGTTATGCGATTTTTTGACATTTGACAGGCAATTTTTTTCTTTTGACATTTCTAAAAGATAATATATTAAAAACCATACAATTTTTTAATTTAAGTTTCTTTTGTATTACCTGTAATTACGGCTGCAGGTGGGTGTCAAAATATAATGAATAACCCTGATTTTCTATCGGCTGCGATTCTAGGATTGGTCACGTCATCCCTTTTTGGTAAATCCTCCTTTGGAGCAGACGGTATGGTCACGGTATAAATAATTACAATTTGTACTCTAGTATGGTTGTGACGGAAAAGTTTTCATTGCCTTTTTGAGCAGATCTATGGTCCGGCTTGACGTGCTATGGGTACCTTGCAATTGCTACAGTGGCTTTATACAGGACAGTGACGACAATATACCAGGGCCGCCATTTTGGAGCAAATTTTCTTAAAGGTTATATGGAAGTTTCGCGTTTTTTGCATTTTTTTAGCAAGAAGCTAACAAAATAAAGCGACTGAGGTATTATAATGTTAGGAATATGTTAACCGGACCCTTAGCTAACAAAACTTTAATAATTTTCACGAAATTAACAAGCACAATAATTGAAAGTATTATACTAGCATATGAAAATCCCGCATGTATAAGCGACAAGGAACATGTTTCCGAGTCTTTTTGGGCATAGTACAGAAAGGGACAGAAACTCAACCAAAACTAGACACTTATCAGCTGAATTGACAATGTAAGTGGGGTTATGAGTCAAGATTGTGACAGATTGGTTGATTGGTACGTAAATATAAATAATAATTATTTGTTTGTATTATTAATAACGTTTTAATGTGATAATCAGAAGAGTCGTCTGTGTTCACGGCATGAAATTTTAATACTTTCTTCATGATTTGTGGTATCTTTCAGCAAGGCGATGTTATAAATAGTAAATGTAATTTTTAGGTCCATATTTGAATTAGGAACCTTGCCAAAAAAATGTTTTGAGAGGCACAATACATAATATGAAGCGGCGAACCAGGTATCCAGTTTATACAGCAGTGGATGCAAGAGAGGGCACTTTTCATTAATGCAAATAGGTATATGGACAATGCCATAAAATCATGTCTAGATTTAAGACTTGTTCATCTTAAAAACATCTTATTTATTTATAGTCAACACAAAGAATATAAAAGCTTATTTCAATTTTCAGCTTTGACCAGAGGGAAAAATTAGATTTAATAAGGACGCTGTCAAAGAATGGATTCTGAATAATGAAAAATTCATTATGATTTTTATGGATGTTGACTACGAACAGAAGTCAGAAGTTCATTTCATGTAATGTTGAGAAATAAAGTATGTACACTATTTGACAAACCTGTATTTCATCTAAAATAAATATATTCATTTTACTCAACGTTGTTTGATTAACTTACTTCGATCTCTTCTTTCTTTTCGATAAAGGTTTAAGCTAAACGGTAACAATAAAAAAAATCTTAAATAAAATATACATATATTACCTAATATATTTAAAACAATACAAATCAGGAATACACCTCTGGTTATTGGCAATAGCTAAATAAAGAACCATAAACATGGAAAAAGCTGTAGTTTCTTGAATTAAATTTTTTAACCCAAATAGTTTTTTCAAGGATTTACTAGCATATTTGTACAATAATTTACTTTTTTTCTTGCTAACTATTTTTTATTGAAATACTACATATCTACTAATTATTTTTTGACTCATATTATGACAAGGTTCTGTGATAACTACTATCACTTTTCCATTTCTACAAAAAAATAATGTATGTGCATGGTAAAAAATCCAATCCATTCTCGACTCCTCAGTTTGCTCGGAAGAAAGCCTCGATATGGAATCTGAAGATTTCAAGGCAAATTTACACTTTGTAGAAGCCTTTCTTCCACGTTGGGTTTGCAAATGGAAAATATGGGTGGGATAGCATTTGGCTTTAACTTTTTATCTCATCTTTATTTCTCCCACATGCCTGGTGCAAAATGAATCTGCAAGAAAAGATAATCCGTTACTACATTGTAATGTACGCATCACTTAATTCAAATTGAGGAATGACATTTGACGAACATGTTACTTAGACTGTGTTGTAAGATGCTGACTAAGCTCGAGTCAGCTAAACCAAGATTGGTAGTTGAAAAATCCCATTTAACTCTTTAAGGCGCAAAAGACATTTTTTTGAAAATATTTTATTTTTTTAGGTGTAGGATAGCGTATGAAATGCTGAACATATAGCTACTTGTTTTAGTTGATTATATGACGCCATTTTGAAGTTTTTTGCAAAAAACTGGTGGGAAGTTATTATCCCAAAGAACTAGTTGTACAAAATTGGTGGGAAATTTCAACTCCAAGAGACTCTATGATTTAAAAACAATGGTATAATAAGTTCCCGGCATATTAAAAATACAATTTATAACTAGGGAGATAATGAAAACCCATAAAAATAATGATTCCAAAAAAGGCCCTTATCTCAACAGGTTCTAAACTCAAACCATTTCCAAGTTCTTTGGCGTATATATTAGATTGGGCAACAACTTCACACAAGAAGAATTCTGTAAAAATCAAAGAAAAATAATCGAAGGGTTTATCCAATACTGAACCATGTTTCGGGCCAAAGGGCTGGTTGAAATTCTCAGAAGAAAATATAATGGGATCATCAGCTTTCTTGGTCCAAGAAAAATCTGGAAGTGAATCGGCAATATCAGCTTCTTCGTCACTTTTGACAAGAGTTCCATATCTGAAGAACATATCATGGGTATCTTCATCTGAAGGAGGCTCAAAGGCACTACTCTCGCTGTCATAATTGTCATCGATTGTAGTCGTTGAAGTAGAAGCCTTACCTTCTCGTTGTTTTCGTGATGATTCTTTATTACATAAAATAACTAATGTATCTTCGGCATCAGAATCTCCGCCTACGTCAGAGAATTGAGCTTGTTCATCAGTTATCTCTGATAACTGGTTAGATATTTTTTCATTGTCCGGAAGCGCCGCCATGTTCCTGAAAAAAAGACTAGCTATAGAACTAATCCTAAGAAATAAATTATAATATGTATGATATAGTATGTATGTTTACTAAAATAAAAATGTGGATTTTTCGAACGAAATGCAAATATTAAGTTTGCCGAATGTAATGAAGGATTGTGGTATATTTTTCTAAGTATAGGGACTCTTGTACTATACTACTATCAGATAAGCATACGGCATATCCGTTTTGAATTATTTGTTTCCAATTAAAAAAAATATTGTTATTCTTGCATTTCTAAAAAGGTTTCGAATTGTTGATAATTTTTTGCTGAAACAGCAACTAATACAAAAAGTGCCTTTGAATGCGCTCTTGGGACAATATATTCCCACCTGACGATGTCGATCGCTCTCCTTGGCGACTCTATAGGCTCTGAATAAAATTAATTTAATTTCTGGGTTAAGGGGCGTCACGCCGTATTCCCACCTGCGCGGTAATATAATATCCCAATGCAGTTTAGCGCTACTTGTGGGTGGGAAAGTATTATCCCATAGACACTTAAAGGGTTAAAAGTCATTGCAGATAAAATGATCTAATTTGACAGCAATGTATAAAGGAGTTCAACCACCAGTCGTAGTTCAAATAAGCCGAGTTTAAGCCTCTATTTTACAACCAGGCCCTAATAACTACATTACAGTAACTATATGATGTTAAGCATGGAATGATATAGATGTTAAAGTATTTTTGTACTTCCAGGACTAAAAGGGTTCATTTAATCCTAAGGGACTAAAGTACATTTTGACTGTGATCGTGATCACAAAGTTAATGATACTGACAACTTGTTTACTTATACCGTAACTAAGTGTTTCAAAGTAGAATAATACAATTTTCAACTGGTAAAGAAAAGCCTAATATAACCTTGTATATAAAAAACGGCATGCTCCTGCATAGTGCAATCTACTACATCCATATAAATGCAAAGAGTAGAATATAACAACACTCTTTGGTGTCACAAAAAAAAATTCGTTAAACAATCACCCTTCAACTTTATATGCCCACGTTTTTTTTTAATCACTACATTTAGGATTATAATGTAATGGTGGTCCTGTAGGAGGCCTGCAGGGTATGTAAAATCCCACTTTTGACTAAATCTTATAGATAATCTACTTTAAAATACCCCTTATTTACCTACCTTGGTACCTACGAAAGGAGCAAATCTACACTTTAAAACGTAATATAACTTTAATGTCTAATTGGATATACCGAAACTATACATATAGTTTTAATAATCAGCAAACAAATTACTAGAAAAACGCAAAAGATCGCTATAAATAACATGAACTTCTCCACAGGCACAAACCAAAACAAACATAATTTGCTCCAAAATTGCGCAGCCAATGAGCGCGTTGACCAAACATTGTCCTCACTCTCCTGTATAAAGCCACTGTAGCAATTGCTTGCCTTTAGCCCCACCTGTGTTTTCAATTTTGAAGAAAGTAGAACCTCTTCGGCTCTGGCTCCAGGGTGTAAACAGCACAAGTGCTAGTTTAGTGACCCTAGCGAAGCTGAAAAATCTAAAGGAAACTGGAAAACGGTCGACGTTTCGAGGAACAAATCTGCCTTCGTCGCGTCGTCGAAAAATGAAAATGGTTAGTAAATGTAAATAGCAGTAAAAAGCTAGCGCAAAATTGTCAAGTTTTGAATAGACTTTGACAAGATGACAATAATAATGTCATATCGTATAATTAATGGTTACTGGTCTATTTAGGTAAGTGTAATATTGAGGTATTATTAGGTACATAATTGATTCGTTTGTGAGGTGTTATATACCTGCAAATTGGTGTTATGCGTTTAGGAAGAATTCAACGTTTTCGTTAAAAGATTTAGTTAATTTTTAAATATCCCTTATTAACTTCAGTTTTTAGCAAAGGTAACCATGTGTTGTTAAAACTAACAGAAGTTGAAGGTTGAAGCAACACATACATCTGTATTTAATAAAATTAAAGCACTTTCTTTAATCTTACGTTTTTTAGATGATTGTTCCTTTGCCAAAATACTTGGCGCGTTCCATTGTATTCTGTGATTGTTATCAAATGCATGTTGACAAATATGTGATTTGTGGAATTGTGCATTTTTAATATAAGTTGGGTGTCCTTTTATACGTTTTGATAATAGTCTACATGTTTCACCTATATAAAATTTATTTCATGCACATGGTATCTTATAGATAACATTTTTAGTAATTACATTTTTATTGAGTTGTTTTGTTTTTGTTAGTTTGGATATAAGAGTGTTTTCTATTTTGAAAATAGTACGAATGTTTCACTTTACCTATTCGTTTTATTTTGTCTGATAAACCAGGAATATATGGAATAAAGAGGTTCGTAATAAGTCTATTTTGATTTTGTTTAATATTTGGTTGTTCAAACTTAATAAAGCATTTTTGAATTAGATCAATAGGATTGGTTAGAAACAGTGGCGGCTATTCAGCGGAAGTAGGGAAAGTGCCACTTCCTCAAGAAAATGTAATTTAAAAAAATAAAATTAATTCATTCATCAGTAAAATAACATATTTTAAGATTCAATGATAAAATGTTCTTAGTTTAGGAATAATCTGTTTCCCGTTACCCCCCTAATAACTAATAATTCAATTATTTTCAAATATTAAAATCAAAGCTTCATGAAACAAGAATCTCGCCACCTGCACATTGCCCGTTGACTCCACTATCGAATAGAATAGAGCTGAACCCACATGAAAATGTCTATTTCTTTTCGCGTACGCGCCGATAGCAGTGACAATCTCATTATCATTTGTGTAGACCTTTAATATAAGGAAGATACCTCTTCCTTATATTAAAGGCTCCAGAGTCGTCGAGTCATCAAAAGTATAAGCGCAACTAGTTGGTTGCCATGACAACGATGACGTCGTAATGGTCGTGCATTTGTTTGGTTTGCAATGATTGGAAGAGCTGGCGTGTAGCACTTCCATTCTCAGATCAACGCGAAAGCACGTTGTTTCGTTTATTGCGAGTTTATTAGGGGACATTCCGCCGTGAATTCTTGGAATTATTTTTTATTTGCATTCCACGGTTGATCCATTATAGTATTATACAAGAGATATTTTCTATATATTCTAGTTTTAGTGTGTTTTTTGTAGACATGTGATTTGTATTAGCATAAATCTTTTGTTGCTAATACAATATGAATATATTTTATTTTTTGATGATTTACCTTAAAAAATACCGGTAATAATTATTAACTCATTTTGGCAGTTTGGGCGTGGATCCCAAAAACTTGTCGGTAGCTCTTCCCCACTTTTCAAAGCCGCGAGCCGCCACTGATTAGAAATTCATTTTCTGTGTTGAAATTTTGAATATTACAAGTTATTTTCATTCGATCATATAGGCTTTTTACGACCCCCTTTTTGACCATTATTGGGTGATTTGATTTAAAATTTAAATATCTGTTTGTATGTGTAGGTTTTCTGTATATTTTTGTTTCGAAACTATTTAAGTATTTTTTTACAAGAATATCAAGAAATGCAAGTTGTTCATTAGTTTCTTTTTCTATAGTGAATTTGATTGTAGGTTCTTTGGTGTTATTATGATTTGGAAAATCGTTAAGAAAATGTGCGTTATATGGATAAATTGAAATCTATATAACGCCACCAAATTAAAGGTTTATATTGATAATTTTCCACAAAATTTAATTCAAAATTTTCCATACAAAATATTATTTAATAAAGGTGATAAAGGCGAATCCATAGCCATACCATTGTTTTGTTGATAGTAATTGGTATTGTATTGAAAATATGCCAAAGGCAAGCAATTGTAAAGTAAACATGAATCCTCCACAATATAGAACATATCTACATCAATAATTGTGCTATGGGATTTTGAGATATAATTTGCCTATTTTTTTCTTCAGTTGTATGGTTATGTAAATAATGTTTTAATTATTTTAAGTCGAAACCAGTAAAATTACAACTTTTTAATTAGTTACTGTTGTTCTTTCTGTATTTTTTCTTTTTTATAGGGTAAATTCATTAATCTTATATTAACTGTTCAAATATTATTTTCACTTGTAATTTCGATGTTCTATAGTGGATATTCTAAAGTGGCCTGTTTGAAAAAAGACTTATTATAGTATAGCCAAGATGAGGATTTGCTTTTAAATAATTATGAAAAAGATATGCCACTTATGGCAAATTCCGTTGAGTATCACAAACCCGATGAACATGGTGATGAGAAGGTTGATAAATGAGAGATCTGTAGTTATTAGGAACAGGGTGGCATGTTCCTTGCTATTGTAATTGTATAATATAAATTTGATATGATTTAAAATTAATTATTTGTTAAATCATAATATTGTTTTTAACTTGTTACCTAATTACACCTCGTTCGTTTTTACTTTGAGTGTTTCTTTTATTTATATATAAGTACTACAATTTTTTTTTTCATTTATATTTAGAATAGATATATAGTCAAGGTTTAGTTTACATAGAGGATATTATTTCATTGAAATGAAACAAAATATGCATTAATGTAATATTTTTATTTAAATAAATATTTTATTGACATAAAAATATGTAACATAAACTGTATAGGAACCTCAAAAGGAAATTGCCGTAATATAAAACATCTAATAAAAGTACAACAAAAATTAACAAAAGTAGGCATTTTCTGGTAACGACGTAAAAAACACAGGTAACGATTGTGCTACAAAATCAGTTTTGAATCGCAGTTACATCTGTTTTTTTATTTCAATTTTTTTCTGAAATTAATTTATTATATATATTATATTTAGTTCCTCCAGTTTTTCTCTCTCAATAATTTTTTTTTTGCCTAGAAGAAATTTTTCTTTTGTTGTTTGGCGGGTTGCTGTCGTATGATGCTGACAACAATCGCCTTTTTTTATCACTGGAGGGTGAGCGTAAATAAAACTACCGTGACTACGTGCGAACAGAAAACAAACTATATTTCTGTCGTTATACTTAAATCTAATAGAATTACACTTGGATGTTTTTAGAAACGAATGCTCGACTGAGAGAGCGGACTCAAAAGATATGCTTGTATGATCTGTCTAGATGAACTGATTCTCACAGTAGAATCATGTCCCTTCGTCGGCTCATTTTTCCCTCTCTTCATCCGGATCTCTTTGCCGTTTTTTTTTGAGGTACCTTCGGAGCTACCTATACTTGGGTTTTTCCTGATTGGATTTTATGATGGAAAAGTTTGAATATATTTTAGCTTTACAAGGGTCGATGTTTATGAGCTTCAGGCTAGCCGATATGAAATTAATATTTTACAAGGAGGGTTTTCTAGGGCTAATGCATATTTACAATGTCGGCGTTATTGAGGGAAAAACCTAAAAATCTAATATAATAAAAACTACCTAAGGCGAAATCTATACAGTGTGATATGTACAAAAATGGTGCATACAGACTAATTTCTAATGTTATATACAAGGCAAGTGTGGGAGACGTAAAGCCGCCACAGTTGCATTTTTTTGAATTATGGGTCAGGCCCACCAAGATGACCCCTGTTCTATAGACTGTCCGTGCTCAGGAAATGTTTCTATAAATATTCCACTTTATTAGCATCAGGTAAGGTTTCTGGATAGATGTTCCTTTTTTTCAGAAATCTCTACCATTTCAGCTTCATATTTGAAGTACTTACAACCTCTACCTGTAATTGAGAAGAAAAAACTATTATGTTAAATTTAATGTTTAACCATGTGCCGAGAAGTGTATTATATTATTATTTATACATATTGTCACGGCTAGCAACCATCCGAATCTTTCTGTGATACCCTATTGAACTAGCCTTGTCGCGTCTACGTATGAGTCAACGATGCCTTGGTCTAGAATATTATAGAGTGGTCTCGCTTCTCCGGGAGTATTCGTAATAGATTTTAGATTGTATATAAATAGCAGGCAGAAAGCATATTGAGTTAGTTAATCATTGTAAGAGCTATTAGTTGTAAAGTTATAAGAGTAGTTAAGTGTGTTTAATTGTATACAGTGATAAAGAATAAAGAGAGTATTAGTTTAAAATAGCAAAAGTTATAATTTCGTTCAGAACCCATGAAAAAAAAACGTAACATTTGGTGTCAGAAGTTGGATTGTGAAGGGACCGCACTTGTGAAGTATTCTTCGAGGAGAGAAGAGGGTACAAGTACGTCAACGAACCGTTTTGATTGGTGGGTTCTGTGGAAATTTTATAACATTCTATGGTCAATACGAGGCAACAAACGGCAGAAATGGAGCAAATGTATCAAATGTTGGCCGTTTTCATGGATAATTTAAATGCTGAGAAGCGAGCGGATCGGGAAGAAGATGAACGTAGAAGGCAAGTGGATCGGTAAGAGTAGGAACGTAAAAAGCAAATAGAACAGGACCGGCTTCAGAAAATTTTACAAGACCAAGAAGATAAAAAGCAAACAGAACAAGATCGGCTGCAGAAAATTTTACAAGACCAAGAAGAGAAATGGCAAACAGAACAAGATCGGCGTCAGAG
Source organism: Pissodes strobi (assembly GCA_016904865.1). Taxonomy (NCBI): domain Eukaryota; kingdom Metazoa; phylum Arthropoda; class Insecta; order Coleoptera; family Curculionidae; genus Pissodes; species Pissodes strobi. Next base: position 99,849 of record MU183223.1, on the reverse strand, counting down.
AATTTTACAAGAACAAGAAGATAAAACGCAAATAGAATAGGACCGGCTTCAGAAAATTTTTCAAGATCAAGACGATAAAAAGCAAGCGAAACGGGAAGAGGATAAACGTAGAAGGCAAGCAGAACAAGAACAGCTTCAGAAATGGATGCTGGATGTAATTGTAGCCGAGCATGGATAATTACAGAAAATATTGTACGGGCAAAATGAGAAATTTGAAAAAGAAGTAAACAATATAAAAAGAAGTTGCAACTGTACAAAAAGACGTTGGAACTGTACAAAACGAAGTTGGAAATGTACAAAAAGAAGTTGTACATGTATCTACAAAAAGAAGTAGGAGACGTACAGAAAGAAATGAAGAATCTACAAGCCGAAGTTACCAGACTATAACATCAAGAACCCACCGAGAGCGTATTCGCCACAGGACAAAATATCAAACCTCCAACGTATGACGGTCAAACATCCTGGACAATGTAGAGAAGACAAATTGAAGCCGCAGCTGTTGCCAACGGTTGGAATAACGAAGAAATGGCTACATCACTAGTGAAAGCGCTTCGTGAATCTGCCCTTGAACTACTACAGACCATTCCTATCAGCCCACAGAGAAAATATGACATACTTGTAGCTGCCCTGGAGAGACGATTTGGAGACCACCACAGCAGACAACTGTATCAGGCACAAGTAAAATCCCGACATCAGAAATCTGGTGAAAACCTGCAAGAGTTTGAGACAGACGTCAGACGTCTCGTTTAATTGGCCTATCCGGGAGCAATGGTAGAATTTCAAGAGGAACTTGCTGCTAACGGTATCAGACATCCAGAAACTCAGAAGATGCTACGTCTAGCCAAATTTGATAGAAGCCGTGAAGTTTTGGGTAGAGCCATTGAAATCGAGGCGACATGTAATATCTCTAAGCCAACAATCAGGGCCGTATCAATCCAGGAAGAAAAACTAGCAAACAGTTGGGAATTAACTGAGATGGGCGATATTTTGAAGAAATTAACCGAAGTTCTTTAGACCACGGGGAGATTTCGGAAGCCACTAGAAGTTAGACCATGTAACCAAAATGCTATAAATCAATGCTATAGATGTGGCAGGACTGGGCATTTCAAAAAAACTGTCGAGTACAAAGATTCCGAGCCAATAGAAGATAGGCCACGTAACCGAAATATTTCGAATCAGTGCTATAGATGTGACAGGACTGGGCATTTCAAAAGAGACTGTCAAGTACAAAGATTCTGAAAGCCATTAGAAAATAGGGCACCTAACCGAAATGTTTCAAATCAGTGGCACGGTCTGCATCTCCATCCAGAGGCGTTAACAGTTCAAAGCCAAGTCAGGAAGAGTTAAATAATATAACTTTAAGGCTAAGCACAGGGAAGGAAGATGGCATAATAATACAGATGCATTATCCAGAAGGTCGTGCTAGGATAACTATAAACATTGCCAAAGAATAGACCAACGAGAAGGAATCACTATTAGGCGAATTTAAGGTTGGTCAGCAGTGGACCACAGAGCAATTTAGAATAGATCAGCTTGAGAAGAGTGAAATAGCACGACTGCTAAAAGCTAAAGAAGAACGTCAACCAAGACCAAGTTGGAGAGATGTTTCAACTAAGGGATTTACTTTTAAATCTCTGTGGGCTCAGTGGGACTCTCTGGTAGTTGAAAATAGACTTCTTAAACGAGCCTAGGAAAGCGCCGATTGAAAATTAGGGAAGACGCAGTTAGTGGTGCCAAGGAACCCCCTTCGGAAGTCATGTAGGAAGTACATAATGGAAAGTTTGGTACTCATCTCATTTTACTGGGTCATCTACTGCCAGGATGTCAAATCATGGCGCCAGCAGGGTTCCACTTGTGCCTCAAGTCAAGGACTTCATACGAGATCTAGTGGGAACATGAAACAGAATGATGTGGGACTACTGTTTGAACGTCTCACCAGTGACCGAATGAAGACTCGATATGATATCCACGCTATCTTTATAGGATTTCAGATGAACGATAAAGCTTGGTTATATAATCCGCAAAGAAGGAAAGGAAGATGTCTCAAGCTAACGCCAGTATGGGAAGGGCGAGGGCCCTATACAGTCATAAAAATAATTAATGACGTAGTATATAGAATTCAACGTAGCCCCAGAAGCAAACTGAATGTTGTCCACCTCGACAGGCTTAAAGCATATCACGGACATGAAGTAGCTGATCGGGATAAGAGGGAGGCAATGTCACGGCTAGCAACCATTCGAATGTTTTTGTGCTACTCTACAGAACTAGCCTTGTCACTTCTACGTATGAGTCACCGATGCCTTGGTCGAGAATATTATAGAGTGGCCTCGCTTCTCCGGGAGTATTCGTGATATATTTTGGATTGTATATTAATAGCAGGCAGAAAGCGTGTTGAGTTACTTACTCATCGAGTGTTGAATTGTAAAGAGCTATTGGTTGTAAAGTTATAAGAGTATTTAAGTGTGTTTAATGATTTATAGTGATAAAGAATAAAGAGAGTATTAGTTTAAAATAGTAAAAGCTTTAATTTCGTTCAGAAACCACGTGAAAAACGTAACAATATTTATTTGCAAATGCACATCAACCCCATACAGATATGAGCACAATAGTAACATTAGGATTCTAGATTCGATAAAAAAAATAATCATAGTTGAGGCTTTCTAACAAACAGTCCTGATTGTGTAGTATTGTGTAGGTTCATATTTTTGACATCAATGTGACATATATAAGGCAATAAATTACATATATTTTTTAAAAATCTGGAAAATAAAGTATTTTTTTACTTTTAATTATTCTGAAGCTACACTAATTATCTGATGATATTGGAAATCTGACAAAAAAAGACCAAGTAAATTTTGCTAGCACGTTTCGAAGATTTTATCAAACTTATTAGTGGCACCGACCGAACAGTAGTTTTCAATAATCTCTCTTGTTCCATACTCAAAAATAAGAATGATCATTATTGATTGTCTAAAATGAGTAGGTAAAATGCCGGTTTGAGAGGCTAGTACGTCACTCGAACTGGTGGACACATAAGACTAATTAAACGCGGCTTAAAATCAAAAAGTTGATTGACACGATTTCTGAAATAATGTCAGTTCCAAGAAAAATTAATTAAAAAACGAATGCTACAATAAGAAAAACAGACTAAAACCGAAATACTACTGTCTTTTGCGATTGCATAATCCCACATATAACTTTTTTGAAGAAGTAGTAATTATAAGATAAGATGTGTTAATTGCCCCAAATGACATATCGCTATTCATGATTCTTTTCATTCCCCTTTACTCCTTAAAAAAGCTCTAAATAATTCCATTTATTATAGAAAAGTTAAGAACTCAACAAAACTGAATGGAGAAAGTTTTGAAGTACTAAAAGGACATCAAAAACATTCTCCAAAGGTAATATTGACGAAGGAAAGGAAGGACAGACAGTCAAGGCAAATAGTTATTAAGTCCATTTTCTCCAAGAAATAGATGTTGAAGGCATTAAAAACATAATTCGCTACACCTTCACTAGATACGTATTTTATAAATGTTACAAAAAATCCAATATAAATTAACAAAGCTAACTAGAAAAAAACAAAAATAATCATAACATATCCTAAAATTCGAAAATATTCGATGCTGCCAAATGGTAACGCCAGATTCCAATGGTTACCTGTCCAAGTAACAAAGAAGGGGAAATATCGACGAAGAGGCTACCTACAGCTCTGTGTGGAATTGCACATTACCCTTTCTGCACAAACAAACGCCGCATTTTACACATGTACGCATTATCAATTTGCATTCTTCACCTGCACATCTATTTTTTTTTAATTTTATACTGGTTCCAGTAGATGCCCCACACCGTCATATCTAATGTCATCTGAAATGCTATGAGACGAGCGGCCACCCTTCCTTGAAGCAACGGGGTATTTGGTCAAATGAGTTAATACAATTTGTCACCTGAACTGTAATTATGTTAGCTTGTTTCCGGATTTCTTGTATAGGATCCATGCATTTTGTATGGTCACATCTAGCATCCAGGTAATCAAGCTCCGATACCATTTCTTTATCCTAATCCCGATTCTAAAGCGATTTATATTCTCGTTCATCAGGTCTTTGCCCTCGATTTCATGGTTTTATTTCCCGATAAGACATGGGCGTGGTACCTGTGTAATTTTCTTTTCAGCTTGTGAATACCACTTCACAAGGGATTGCAATTCTACACCATCACAAGACATGTTGACGCCGCCCTTACAACATTGTTATCTAACCATCTCACAAGGATAATGCCAGTTTCTCTATCAAAAATCGACTCAATGTCACCATCCTTGCTTTTCTGCACGCTATTCTTTGCAATAATTGGGCAGGAAGCTCGTAAATAAATTGTCGCAGTAAAATTTGTAATGTAATTTGAATTTATAGTCGGATAAGTCACCGAGCATTGTGACGAAAGGTGCCGCACAGGCTCCAAAGACTTTGTAATAATCTTTATTTGCTTTGGGATCGGGTCCTTGGTCCATTTTTAAATTTACCAGATACCCGTTTTTAGTGTTTAGATGCCACACCTTGTAACCAGAACGAATAGGTTTCCCTCTGATGAATTGTTTACAAGAGTGATGCCCAAAATATTTCATTATCGACTAGTCAAAGTTCAGTAGGCATTCCGGAACGTAATATTGGTCGAATTTCTTTTGCAAACGATCGACTAATGATCTGATCTTGTAAAATTTGTCGCTATAATCGACAGTTAGTTACTTGCAACATAAAAGGATCGCCAAATTATAAAAAAAATCTCTTCGCATGACACTCATTACCATCTTATTCCCCATGTCGCCCGCCGTATCCCAGTAAAAATAATTCCCTGCGATAGATTGTCAACGGATCCTCCTCCATCTTGATTGAATTAGTACCAAAATTATATTAAGTAATAGAATCTTTACGGAGATATGGTGTTATCGTATGGGGAGAAGCTTAAAACACTAGTTTGCATAGTTTTTGCATAACAACATAGGTGATATTAATTAAGGACAGACTGTATCTCACAAATCAGCAGCTAGACATGCAATTACTAAAAACAGAAGCCATGCAGAGTGAATTAACATCCCCGACAGAGCATATATCACACCTTGGGATCCCCAGGGGCGATATAGTCAAAAGATACAACTTTTTAAAAAAAATACCTCATAGTAGTGATAAGAAATAGAGAAGAATGAAAAAGAACACCACTCGCATTCTCACATTGCAGCAAAGTCCCATAACATGGTTTACAGATGGGTCAAGAACTGAACAGGGGACCGGAGCCGGAGTATTTCGGCCAGGAACCAAATTCTCCGAAGCAATGGGAAACTACCCGGACATATTCCAGGTGGAAATTAACGCCTTAGGAAGATATGCGCAGTTCAACCTTGGCAGAAGCTCCAGGAAGAAAAGATTGTCATCTTCTCAGGCAGTCTAGCAGTCGTGAAAGCGCTGAGCTCACCAACAATCAGCTGCAGAATGGTATGGGAATACCTAGATAGGCTAAACGAACTAGTCAAGAATAACAAACTATCCCTTCAATGGATACCAGGACAGGCTGGGATAGAATGCAACGAGAAAGCAGACCAACTGGCAAAAGTAGGGGAACAAACTCCGGTTTTAGGACCGGAACCTTTCTGTGACCCAGGGATGGATAACTGCAAGGAAGAATTCAGGAAAGCACAGCGAACCAAATGCATCTGTATATCGAAATGTCTTTCAGGGTTAAGGCAATCAGAGATGTTCCTAGGACCCCTGCACCCAGACAGATCAAAAAAACTTATAACACTGAGTAAGACCAATCTCCGCATCCTCACTGGCTTTCTTACGGGTCACTGTCAGTTGAGAAGGTACCTGGAGAGAATAAAAATTTGAAACGAGGAAACTTGCCAGCTTTGTGAGGAGGAGAGAGACCCCGGAATACCCAATCACAGAGTGTGAAACGGTTGCGAACAGCATGTCATGCTTCGAGTTCTGTATCGTCGAACAAGAGGATCTTCCATCCATAGTACCATCCAGACTACTTACTTTTATCAGAGCACTGAAGGTAGATGAGGTACTCTGATTGAGAATCATATCAACGGAAGCACCAAGAAGGAGGGATACACAACAGATCAATATAGGTCGCAGTGTACTAATACCACCAAGACAATTCATCTCACAAACCAGCATTACAAAGGTGAACCTGATAACTTAAATTTAATTTAAGTTCACTCATTATGTGTTTGTGTTTACAAAAGTAAACATATGCATAATAATAAATTATAATAAATATGTATAATAATTAATATACCAGACCAAACAAGCAATAAGTCTACATCTGTCCCTACCAATAATCGGCTGCTCCGTAAATTTGAAATTTACTAATAATTGTTCTAGCTAAACTTAAAGGCATAACAAAAATAACAAATTGAATTATTATAATAATCTGTATGTACCTTTCCAAGGATGTGTACATTATCATCTTAAAACCATCAAAATGTGTTAAAAACGCAAAGAGGCATTTAAAATGTTTCATGAGTTATTGGAATATTTATTAGGTAATAAATTCGATTGAAAATCCATTTCGGTCCTGCTCTTTACTATCTCATTTAAAAATATCGAGTTCAGTCCTGTCGTCGAAACTAAAGCAACTTTTTCCTATAAAAGAGTGGTATGCAATAATTTATGCCCGAATAGCACAGATCCACTCTTGGCACGAGACCAAAAACTCTAAGATATATTCTGTGTATATAAAAATGCGCTTATGAAGTCCCGCTGTCTATTTATTACGTATCAAGTAATTTCGACTGTTTTCTCGTATTCTATCCAGTTTAGCCGAGTGGATGAGCGGCCGTTATTATCCTCGGTATAGTCTCTTCAAATAAATGCTCTGATACGATACATGCATATAAAATTTCTGAAGCAATACCCTAGGTTGGTTTATGTTTTCCAAGTTTAATTGGATCTAGTGGAAAATGTACGAAGTTACTTGGTTCAAGGTCGATTTTAAAGCACCTATAAAATGGACATATAGAATTGGATACGAAAAGAAATAAGATGAATTTCGAGTTATACAGTTCGCAATGTGCTAAATGCATTTTCTTTTAGAATCCACTTCTTTCCAGAAGTAAATGAGAGCCACCTCGATCCCCAAGGTAAATAAAATTTAAAAAAGAGCATATAAAGTTATTTTGTTGGAAAATGGATATATTATTTTAATCGTAATGTATTACTGCGATTTCTTAAATTAAGACGCGACGGCGACGGTCATAGACTCAATTTACTCTATACAGGGTCATTCCTCATATGTTCACACCCCACTTATAGCAGTTATTTGACGAGTAGGTAATACATTTTAGAGGCAAAAGATTTATGTTTTGATCTATATTTTTAGAATCTGTTATCAGAAAAAACAATTGAACATCGAGAATGTAATATTTTTGCATAACTATCATTGGATTCTAGTGTTGAAGAGCACATTTCGCTGATTCCAAAAATATATAGTTTGCCTATGTTTGGATAAGCCGTTTTTGAGATATTTGGCCCTAAAATTATAAAAACAATATTATTTATTAATTAAATTAATAGTAGCCATAAATCATCATTCTTGTCGCGTCGCCGCGCCATGCCGTCGGCGTCGTCTAGATTTTAAAAACAAATGAATTCATTGTTGCGTGTCAATATTTTCATTTATTCATAATATTGTCAAAGTCAAAATGCCTTACACGGTCTGATATTCTTCGTTTATTTTATAAAGATAATAATAATGCATCAGCAGCGAGAGCAGAATACCGGCAAATATTTCCGCTACGTTCAGTACCAGCCCGAAAAACTTTTGCAAACATTGAAAGGGGATTCAGGGAACGTAAGGATCTGAAAAGGAAGAAGCGAACTGTAAATGTTGACGAAGAGGAAGAATTAAACATTTTGTTATATTTTCAACGTAGGTAATAGTAATAATAGTATATTTCATTAAGAGTCTATAAATCAGTCCACGCTCAAAAGTTAGCGTTGCGGTTATGGAGAACGGCATTGTCAAGTTAACATTTTACTTGATTTTAGCCCCTTTTCTGCAGGCAGTGAAATAAATATATAATTTCTTAGCGTTTTCTGTGAATTTTGCCGTTTTTATAAATGTATGCTTTACAGACATGTTTATGTTGTTCGTTAATACTTCCATACATTAGTAAAGGCGCCCGAGCCTTTACTAATGTATGGCGATAATACACAGATATTCCCTATAAGAAAAGCATTACCATAAGGCGCCACGCTAACTTTTGAGCGTGGACTGAACTATAGTAATAAGGTTATTTGTTCTTAGAAAACCCATATAGATCGGCAGAAGAAGCAAAAAATTATTTCGGAAGATCTGCAAAAAAAATTCTTACGACATTAAAAAAGTATGGTTACCGTCCATATAGCCGTATGATGTTTTGTCAGGAGATGTTACAAATAAAAGAGGAAGACAACATGTTTTTTAAGAAAATATTGTGGTCTGACGAAAGCACCTTCACTACTTCGGGTGTTTATAACCGAAAAAACGTTCGGTTTTTTGGTTCGGAATACTCAGAACCCCCACGCATTTACAGATATACAATTTCAAGGCCGAAGATCATTACATGTCTGGTGTAATGTGGTAAATAATCAAATTATTGGCCCAATTATACATGGGAACTTGACTGGCGAAAGATATCTTAATATATTGACAAATGAAGTTGAAAATTTACTTGAAAACTTACCACTACGGAAGATCACACCGCCACGCTTTCAGGGAAGGGCGGCAGGAGCTCTGGGATGTGTATCTGGAAGCCAGAAGGAAATTTAAAATCGAGGTCCGACGCAGCAAAAGAGACAGCTGGAAGAAATTCTGTGGAGAGATGGCGTCTCTCTCGGACTCAGCGCGTCTGCTTAAGCTGCTGGGCTCGGAAAGACAAAAAGAGATTGGCTCTCTGAAAACAGGCGAACAATGGACGGCGAACAGAGAGGAAGCGATAGAGCTTCTTCTAAGAACCCACTTCCCCGGAGAGGTACAGACTACCAACTGGGACGAGGAACCAGAGCCAGAGATGGACTGGAACCTTGCCCGCAGTGTGGTGACTGAGGAATCCATAACTTGATCAGTGGGGGAGTTCAGTCCATATAAGGCAGGAGGGCCGGATGGAATTATACCCATGATGCTGCAGGCGAGCCTTGACACGTTACTCCCTTACTTAAAGAGAGTATTCGAGGCCAGCATAGCACTAGGGTACGTTCCACAAGCTTGGAGAGCAGCGGATGTCGTCTTCATCCCCAAGGCAGGGAAGAGAGACCATTCCCATCCCAAGTCCTTTAGGCCTATAAGTCTAACTTCATTTTTAATGAAGACAATGGAAAAAATGATTGACAGGTTCATCATGGAAGAGATCTTAACTGATTCTCCTCTACATGATAATCAGCACGCCTACAGAAGGGGGAAGTCGACTGAAACGGCTCTCCATTCTGTAGTTAGAAGGGCTGAAAAGGCAATAGAAAACAAAGAAATGGCGCTAGCGCTTTTCTTTGACGTAGAAGGAGCTTTCGATAAGGCAAAAACGGAAACTATCTGTCAAGCCCTCCAGGCCAAGAGAACACCAGTTCATTTGGTCAAGTGGGTAAAAACGGCACTAGAAGACCGCGCTGGGAGAAGTTCGCGTCGAAGCCGGGGTAAGAGGAAGTTGCCCACAAGGCAGCTGCCTCTCGCCACATTTGTGGTGCCTGGTGATCGACAGCCTCCTGAGAAGGTTAAACCTTGAGGGATTCTACGCACAAGCATATGCTGACGACGGGCTAGTAATGATCACGAGCAAGTTCGTGAGAACGGTCTGCGAGCGTATGCAGGTGGCGTGTCGGATAGTTCAAGGTTGGTGTGAGGAGAATGGTCTCTCAGTAAACCCAGGGAAGACCGAACTCATTCTCTTCACAAGGAAACGAAATCTAACAGGTTTTATACATCCCATACTCTACCAGACGAGACTGAGCCTAAGTCAACAAGTCAAATATTTGGGAGTTATTTTAGACAGTAAATTGACGTGGAAGGCACACGTTGAACAGGTGGTGAATAAGACAACCGCGATTATGTGGCAACTAAGGAGAACGGTAGGTAGGAAGTGGGATTTAAAACCTTACATCCTCCAGTGGCTGTACACTGCTGTGATAAGACCGAGGATTTCCTACGGATCCGTGGTCTGGTGGCCAGCGGTGGCTAGAGCCACTAATGCCCAGAAACTGGCCAGACTGCAAAGGCTGGCTTGTTTGGGTATTACCGGAGCATTGAGAACAACTCCCGGAGCAGCACTGAACATCATCCTGGGGCTGCCGGGCCTCCCGATCTGGATTGAGAGAGAGGCAATGGCGGCTCACAAAAGGATGATCGACAGTGGCCTATGGCGAACGGACTACACAGGGAAAGGCCATACGACTATTGCCGCCAAAATGAGTAGGGTTCTACCCATCATTGCGACCAAAGGCAATATTCCAGATGGCAGATTAAGACTGAGAAGGAATTTCCAAGTGGAATTTCCATCAAGGGAAGAGTGGCTGTCAGGCCAGGTACGTACGCCGAGCAGCGCACACGCATGGTACACTGACGGCTCATGGATGGTTAATACACAGTCATCCGGAGCCGGTCTATACCTAGACAACACTAAATCAGGAGAAAGCACTTCGCTGGGGAGATATGCCACTGTTTTCCAGGCGGAGGTGTTTGCTATTTTGGAAGTAGCAACCAAGGCGGAAGTAACAGAAGGTGTAGAGAGTATATATATTTACTCGGACAGTCAAGCCGCTCTCAGGGCGATCCAAAAACCCAGGGCAAGCTGTAAGCTAGTTCAGGAATGTAGAGACGCCCTAGACAGATTGGCTGTGCACAAGGAAGTAAGACTCAGATGGGTTCCAGGGCACAGTGGCATCGAGGACAACGAACGGGCCGATCAATTGGCAAGACAAGGCTCAATGAGCCACCTCGTCGGTCCAGAACCTGGTCTGGCCTTAAGTAAAAGGCAAATCTCTCAGAAACTAAACAAGTGGGCCTGGAACAAGACAAAGCACAATTGGAGAGGAAAAGAAGGATGCAGACAAGCCAAGGAAATGATTCTAAATCCTGACGGATCCAGAGCAAGGCGACTGCTAAAAAAGAGCCGAGAGGACATCAGGAACTTGGTAGGTATTCTGACTGGGCATGGAAGCCTAAACAGAGATCTGCACCTTATCGGCGTGAGGGACAGCCCACTCTGCCTGAACTGCGGGACAGGGGAGGAGTCCTCATACCACTATATAGGAATCTGTGATAGGTGGAGTCGCCTAAGGAGGAAGATACTGGGAGCACCAACACTTGCTCGGGAAGATCTAAAGGATCTGGACTGGGAGGACGTCCTCACCTTTTTCAAGGTGACGGGCCGTTTCAGTGCGGGCCGGGTGTTGGAAGTAGCCAGGTAGGGCGGATCGGGGATGGTGAAAAGGGACTTATAAGCCTATTTACCGGGCTTCGGCCCCCCCACCCTTACTACTACTACTACTACTACTACTACCACTACGGCAATACCGAGAACTTATCTGGCATCAGGATGGAGCCCCACCACACAATGTTTTGCCTGGAGTGAACTATTTAAATGAAAAGTATGTAACATGGATTGGTCGTAATGGACCCATTCGATGGCCTCCAAACAGCCCAGATTTGACACCTCTTGATGCACTTTTGTGGGGATTTTTGAAAAATGAAATTTATAAATATCGCAGTGAAAATATTGAAGAATTGCGAGAAAGACTTCTGCATTACATTAACGACACAAACGAAAATCATAAGCAGTTTATCGTTAATGCTATAAATAAAATAGAAGATGATTATAGAGAGTGCATTGATAGAAACGGAGGTCATATTGAGCAATTGTAAATAGTTATTTATCAATAAATTCGTTTCTTATACTCTTCTATTTCTTCTGTTTTTAGGGCCCAATATCTCAAAAACGGCTTATCCAAACATAAGCAAACTATATATTTTTAGAATCAGAGAAATGTGCTCCATACACAGGGTGTTTCATTTAAAAAAAAAATGACAGTTATGCAAAAATATTACATTTTCGATGTTCAATTGTTTTTTCTGATAACGAATTCTAAAAATATCGCATAAATCTTTTGCCTCTAGAGTTTTTTACCTACTCGTCAAATAACTGCTTTAATTGGGGTGTGAACATATGAAGACACTTCCGGTCCTACCGTCGTAGGATGAGCACGTTGGAAACGGATTACAGAATTCGGCACGGGTAGTGGAAGCCATTTTGCTTAGAAAACGTGTTTCAATTCTGCGGGGTGAGTCCGGAAAGTCGTGTCGGCTGTATAGTGTAAAGGGTGGGTCGCGTATTGGAGGGTGATTCCTACTAGGACTCCAGAGTTATTTCCGTTCGTGGTAGCGTCGGGGGTTTATCCTGCGGGGATTTGGAGTCTCGGACAGAAAGTGGTTATACCTACAGTGTGCGAAGCCCCCTTTCATAGGAACTCAGTCGTGCAATTCATTTGCTTATATTTACGTACAAGTCGGGAATCACCATGGGCACAGGCCCGTCTATTGGAGGTTCCCACCGAATAAAGCCCTTCAAACCGGAATAACGTGTAATGGAGGTAGAAGGGTAGCTCTACCTCTCCCTAAGCGCCGGACGAAAGGCGGTGCTGGCGTATTGCCTAGTAGCAGAGCCATTGGTTCCCCGAAAGGGGGGCTAAACAAACAGGAACAAGGAGGAGGAACATATGAGGAATGACCCTGTACATCCCATTTTCGAGACTTTTGCGGAGTATCTCCCTTATTTTTTAAGATAGAGGTTTGCTGTTTTTGCAATTACGCTACTTTTTGATTAAATTAAAGATGGCGCCAGTAGAACTTTCATAGCACTTTTAGTTTTTCAGATACAGGGTGGAATGAAAAAGTATCACCTTTGAGCACCCCCATATCTCAGTTATCAATAAACTTATGGAAGAAGATATAACGTATCCTTATGGAATTTATGCCGTACGATCAATCCAGTGTTTTCTAATAGCTTTCGTTTTTAGTTATGAAGCAAATATATGTTTTTTTTAATGGAACATAATTGTACACAATTATTTTAAAAAACTAGCTGAGAATTTAAGATTTTTCTAAAATTTTCTTTTGTGTGCAAATAGTAGGTAACGTATTGCTAATTTGTTTGGAACAAAAAGCAAAATATCAAAAAGTTTGCGCTTTTGTCAGTTTTTTATTATTAAAAGCCGCACTTTATGCTTTTTGCATATATTATTATATATATTTGTTGCATATTTTTGTGTTTTTGAAGAAGAAATGCATATTGTAGGCAATATTACATATCCAAACATGTTTTGGGTTAGTTTCTGTATTATTTTCTTAAGCTCTATGGCCCCCCACTACCGCGCCGCTTGAACAGTTCGGCGCCTGATTACCTGAACTCGATTTAGATTGGGATTTCTCTAAGAAGGCAATAAATAGGCTAATAAAGTACATAAAGTAATAAACTATTCTTCTATTGAGAAATTGCATTAGTCTGTGCATTTTTTTGGCTAATTATTTTAGGTAGATTTTTTTATTAACCTTATACTTTCTATAAATTAGTTATTTGTTACAGTTTTACTAGTATTATTGAGATTGTCATTTGTCGTAGCTGCAGTTAGTATTGTACGCCCAAACAAAGTGAAAGTAAAAAACGAAAGTGGTGATTATGTCGAATATTTCCCTCATAACAATACAATAAAAATGTATTTTTTAAACCACGTCCTTATTCGGGATATACTCCCCCGAATCACACGCGTGCATCAAAATACCCAGGTAATTTTGCATCCGAGCGTATTGTCTTAGAAAAACTGCATTCGGTCATTATAATATTTTGGAAAAAGAGCCCGACACCGAAGGTGGAAAATATGAAAATGAACTCATACAGTTTTAAGACAACTGCCATGCAATATTATCGGTAATTTTAATGCACTTGTGCAATTACTTCCGAATATTTCCCTCACGTATAAAAATCCCATTAGAGGAGTGCAATTATCAAAAAATTACAGCGAATATTTCCCTCATGTATAAAAAATCCCATTAGAGGAGTGCAATTCTCGGAAAATTACAGCGATAATTGCACTGTAGAAACCGAAAGAGCACAGCGATAATTGCATCGTACGTATCTATGGTAATTCCATTGAAAATTTGACAGCGACAATTTATAAATAACGTCAAAGTCTAGTGAATATATAGGTATTATTAAAAATGTCTCGTTTCGGATTTAAAAAAAAATAATTTTTTTGCATCTCTGTACTTTCTTTACAGTTACATGTACGTTTTTGTATTAAAAAAGAATAAAAATGTATTTTTTTAAAACCATGTCCTAATTCGGGAAATATTCCACCGAATTACACTCGTGCATCAAAATAACCAGATAATTTTGCATTCGAGCGTGTTGTCTTAGAAAAACTGCATTCGGTCATTTTCATATTTTGGAAAAAGAGCCCTCCACCTTCGGTGTCGGGCTCTTTCTCCAAAATATGAAAATGAACTCATACAGTTTTTAGACAACACGCTGTCATGTAAAATTATCGGTAATTTTGATGCACTTGTGCAATTACTTCCGATAATTGCACTGCAGAAACCGAAAGAGCACAGCGATAATTGCATCGTAAGTCTCTATGGGAATTCCATTGTAAACTTACGATGACAGCGACAATTTATAAATTTCGTCAAAATAAAGTCAAAATGTATTATTAAAAATGTCTCGTTTCCGATTAAAGAAAATCGTATTTTTGCGTCCCTTTCTTTTGTTTACAGTTACATGTACGATTTTGTATTAAAAAAAGGATAAAGATGTATTTTTTAAAACCATATCCTTATTCGGGAAATATTCCCCCGAATTACACTCGTGCATCAAAATAACCAGATAATTTTGCATCCGAGCGTGTTGTCTTAGAAAAACTGCATGTGGTCATTTTCATAATTTGGAACAAGAGCCCTTCACCTTCGGTGTCGGGTTCTTTCTCCAAAATATGAAAATGAACGCATGCAATTTTTAGACAACACACTGTCATGCAAAATTATCGGCAATTTCGATGCACTTGTGCAATTATTTCCGAATATTTCCCTCATGTATAAAAATCCCATTAGAGGAGTACAGTTCTCGGAAAATTACGGCGATAATTGCACTGTAGAAACCGAAAGAGCACAGCGATAATTGCATCGTACGTATCTATGGTAATTCCATTGTAAAATTACGATGACAGCGACAATTTATAAATAACGTCAAAGTCAAGTGAATATATATTATTAAAAATGCCTCGTTTCGGATTAAAAAAATCGTATTTGTGCGTCTCTTTACTTTGTTTGCAGTTACATGCACGTTTTCGCATGAAAAAAAATGTATTTTTTAAAACCATGTTCTTATTCGGGAAATATTCCCCCGAATTACACTCGTGCATCAAAATAACCAGATAATTTTGCATTCAAGCGTGTTCTCTTAGAAAAACTGCATTCGGTCATTTTCATATTTTGGAAAAAGAGTCCTCCACCTTCGGTGTCGGGCTCTTTCTCCAAAATATGAAAATGAACTCATGCAGTTTTTAGACAACACGCTGTCATGCAAAATTATCGGCAATTTTGATGCACTTGTGCAATTACTTACGAATATTTCCCTCATGAATAAAAAATCTCATTATAGGAATGCAATTATCAGAGAATTACAGCGACAATTCGTAAATAACGTCAAAGTAAAGTCAAAATATATTATTAAAAATGTTTCGTTCCAGATTAAAGAAAATCGTATTTTTGCGTCTCTTTCTTTTGTTTACAGTTAGTTACATGTACGTGTTTGAATTAAAAAGAGAATAAAATGTATTTTTTATAACCATGTCTTCATTCGGGAAATATTCCCCCGAATTACACTCGTGCATAAAAATAACCAGATAATTTTGCATTCGAGCGAGTTGTCTTAGAAAAACTGCATTCGGTCATTTTCAAATTTTGCAAAAAGAATATATGAATGTAGAAAATATGGAAATTAATTCATACAGTTTTTAGACAACAGGCTGTCATTCAAAAATATCGCTAATTTTGATGCACTTGTGCAATTACTTCCGAATATTTCCCACATGTATAAAAAAATCCCATTAGAGGAGTGCAATTATCGGAAAATTACAGCGATATTAATTGCACTGTGGAAACCGAAAGAGCACGGCGATAATTTCATCGTACGTATCTATGGTAATTCCATGGTGAATATACGATGACAGCGACAATTTATAAATAACGTCAAAGTAAATTCAAAATATATTATTAAAAATGTCTCGTTTGGGATTAAAAAAATTGTATTTTTGCGTCTCTTTATTTTGTTTCCAGTTACATGTACGTTTTTGTATTGAAAAAGGAATAAAAATTTATTTTTTAAAACCATGTCCCTATTCGGGAAATATTCCTCCAAATTACACCCGTGCATCAAAATAACCAGATAATTTTGCATTCGAGCGTGTTATCTTAGAAAAACTGCATTTGTTTATTTTCATATTTTGGAAAAATAACTCATTCAATTTTTAGACAACACGCTATCACGCAAAATTATCGGTAATTTTGATGCAATTGTGCAATTACTTCCGAATATTTCTCTCATGTATAAAAAATCCTATTAGGAGAGTGAAATTATCGGAAAATTATATCGACAATTGCACTGTAGACACAGAAAAAGCACGGTGATAATTGCATCGTACGTATCTATGGTAATTCCATTGTAAACTTACGTAAAGTAAAGTAAAAATATATTATTAAAAATGTCTCGTTTCGGATTAAAAAAATCGTATTTTTGCGTCTCTTTATTTGGTTTCCAGTGTATTTTTTAAAACCATGTTAAGGGCAATATTTTCGGTAATTTTGATGCACTTGTGCTATTACTTCCGACTATTTCCCTCATATACAAAAAAAAATCCTATTAGAGAAGTGCAATTATCGAAAAATTATAGCTATAATTGCACTTATAGAAACCGAAGGAGCACGGCGATAACTGCATCGTACGTATCTATGGTAAATCCATTGTAAACTTACGATGGCAGCGACAATTTATAGTAATAATTCATTACTAAATATCAAAAAAAATGTGATGGAAAGCAAACCAAATAATACCAAACACAACAGATAATACGTGTGGCGACAATTTATAAGCTTTTGTGCTGAGAAAAAATATACATTGGATAAAAAAAGCACAAATCAAACGTTTTGGCAAAGATATTAACGGACCGGGGATTTAATATGCTTTAGCAGAATGGTGAAGAGTACACGAAATTTACAGTTAAAACAATTTGGAACGTAACCGCAAAATTACTATTGGAGAAATTTTTCACCAAATACAAAATTATTTTTATCCCTTTTACTGGCATTGAGTTCAAAGCATCCAGAGATGTGAAAAATGCAAAGAGGAAACAACTACAAACAAATCCAGAAAAAAGAAAAGAAAGTGCAGTTTTTCGTGCGAAGAATTTCAAAAAGTTGTAATCTTGATGTTAAGATCTCTGTTACAGACTTTAGAGAAAAATTCACAGCCCTTCACAAAGATGCAACCGGGGGAGACATTGAAAATGCCGAAGTAAAATGCAACGCTTACTAAATTTGAGATCTGAGAAAACTCATAATTGTGTGAAAATATAATAGTTGATAGAAGTTTGGGTGAGATCAGGTTATATTATATAAGTCTTTACTAAAATATACCAAATAAATGCATATTACTTGAAATTTCGCTCTTTTTTACAATTTATAACGTTATAAGTGTGGCTGAAAAAGCAAAAGACCATTTGCATTCGATTCGTCTGACATTCCTCGATATAACGACTAGTCTGTCGTGAGAAACTAAAAGTCACCTTCACCCACCCTTAACACAATCTAATGTAAAAAATGACTTTTAGCAAATTACGTAAGTTTATGCAGATTACCTCAAGTTTCGACCGTTTTTACAATTTATAACATTAGTGGTGGTTGTAAAAACTGCATTTGATTCGTCTTTCAATCCCCGATCTAACACGGTTAATTTCACTTCTGAGTCGGTTCCAATACGTTATAATCAATTAATAATCAATTGGTTAGTTTTGGTTAGCCGTCTAACCAATTTTCGGTTAGTTTCACTTAGTCTCAACTTTTTTTACTTATTTGAGCCGATTCTGCTACGTTATAATCAATTTTAATAAATTTGGTTAGTCGTTTAATCAACTTTCGGTTAGTTCCACTTAGTCTCAAATTATTTTACCGCTGGTTCCGATACGTTATAATCAATTTTAATAGTTTTGGTTAGTTATGGTTAGTCGTCTGACATTCCTCGATATAACGACTAGTCTGTCGTGAGAAACTAAAAGTCACCTTCACCCACCCTTAACACAATCTAATGTAAAAAATGACTTTTAGCAAATTACGTAAGTTTAGTTTCCCAAAATATTCCACATAAATGCAGATTACTTCAAGTTTCGGCCCTTTTTACAATTTATAACATTAGTGGTGGTTGTAAAAATTCGATTCGTCTTTCAATCCCCGATCTAACGCGGTTAGTTTCACTTCTGAGTCGGTTCCAGTACGTTATAATCAATTAATAATCAATTGGTTAGTTTTGGTTAGTCGTCTAAACAGGGACATCTCGGCCACATGTCTGCGGTGTTCCAGACTATCCCGATTCCGTGACAACTGCCGGTCGCCGTCGAGACGCACAGCTCTCTTCTGAATGGAATCCAGCAGCTTCAGGGTATGCTTTGGTGCGGCACCCCAGATATGTGAGCAATATTCTAAGCACGGTCTTATTTGCGCTTTGTACAGCAAGAGCAACTGCTGCGGTATAAAGAGTTTTTTGTTGCGAAATAGCGCACCAAGCTTCTAGCAGGCTGATTTTGCGACGTTAGCAACATGGTCATGCCATGACATATTGCTGTTGACCGAGACACCCAGCAGTTCCATTGACGAGGATGAAGGAATGGTCGATCCTGCCATAATGATGTCAGGGCCCGCTGTATTGGCCCTCTTGGTAAACGTTGCTGCTTGGGTCTTTGCTGCATTGAACTGGATCAAATTTCGGTTGCCCCAAGTTTGAACTTTCTCCAGGTCTGGATTAATAGCTGTAATCTGCTCCTGTCTGCGGTGGTGAGTCTCAGTCGCTGGTAAGGGTTTTTCTGATCTAAAGTGGGAGACAAGGGTACTGTCAGCTGCAAAACTGTACACTGGATTATTCGTTTCGATCAGCAGGTCATTAATATAGATGAGGAACAGAGTTGGTGAAAGTATTGCGCCCTGAGGCACGCCCGCGGTGATGGTGAATGTGTCCTAGATGTGTCCATCGACTGCAACGTGTAGGGATCGGTTCTTAAGGAAACTGGCCAGCCAGCTGCAGAGAGAGGCTGGGAGTCCGAAGGACGGCAGTTTGTTGAGTAGTCCGTCATACCAAACTCTGTCGAATGCCTTTCAAATAGCAAACGCAATCGCTCGAGACTCTCCGTAGTTTTCAATTGCCCTGCTCCATTTATGAGTGACATAGGCCAATATATCTCCTGTCGATCTCTCTTTGCGAAAGCCGTATTGATTATCGCTGATTATTCTGTTGTTCTCGAGGTACTTGAGTAGTTGCTGGTTGACTACACGTTTCATGACTTTGGAGATTATTGGAAGCAATGCAATTGGGCGATAGTTTGAGGGTGTGGTTTTCTTGCCTTTTTTTGGAACAGGTTGCACTCGAGCGATTTTCCAAGAGGATGGGTAAATCACTTTTCCGTAAGAAAGGGAAAAAAGCCTGGAAAAAAACGGGTGTTAGTTCGTTGGCGCAGTTCTTTAGCACGATGGCAGGTATTCCGTCCGGTCCTGATGCCTTTTGCGTATCTAGTTCTTTAAGGATTTTGCGAATATCATGGTGATGAAACTTGACTTCTGCCGTGGTAGTGTTGATGTTCGATATGGTGGAGAGAGTCTTGCCTTGGGGGACGTCTAAGGCAGAGTGCGATGAAAACATTTTAGCGAGCATGTTTGTTTTTCCTTGGCTGTAGTCGCCGTGATGCCACGTTCGCCCATCAAAGGTGGGAGAGACGTTTTTGTAAAGTTGTTACTTACTGCCTTTGCTACCGACCAGAAATCCCTGGAACCACTGGGACATTGCAAAAGTTTATTCCTGATCCTTTCATTGTGTTTGTCCTTAGTTTCATCTATCACACGTTTGCATTCGTTTCTCGCATCGACAAAATAATTGCGTCTGATTTTGTTGCCAGTACTTGTAGGCTTGCTGTTTCCTACCTACAGCTCTTTCGCATCTTCTGTCGAACCAGGGCTTTCTTTTTGATGGTAACTGGATGGAATTTGGGATGTATGGTTCCATTCCTGAGGAGATTACTTGCGTGGTCGTCAGTGCCAAAGCAGACGTCGAGCCAAGGCAAATTAGGGAAGAACTCCCTTAGATCGTCCCAGTTTGCAGAATTGTAATGCCAGATTTTGCGAGGCAATGGTGGGTTCTTCTGTATGAGTGGCAATTTACACACCATTGTAACAAGTTTGTGGTCGGAAGTATCTAATGGCGCACCAACTGTAATTGTGTACTGGCCAGGATTGGTGGTTAGAAAGAGATCCAGGAGGGCGGCGAATTCGCCCCTCTGAGATTCGAGTTGTTTCGTCTACAAGTTGAGTAAGCCCGCAGTTGATGGCAAATGCTTCAGCTTCTCTACCTTCGTTGTCGGTCTTGTTGTGATGTTTGAGCCAGTTTGTGTTGTGGGCATTGAAGTCTCCCAGAACGATTATTTCTGAACTGGGGTGATCGACCTGTATTGAGTCAAAAGTGGTAGCTAGTGTTGAGAAAAACTTTGGTAGGCTCTATCGCTCGGAGGGCGATAGAGACAACATATAAACTTGGTTAATCCCTTGGCGGTGAACTTGAGCCACATGACGCCAAGGTTGTTCGGTTCGAGTGTTTACTTATTTGAGCTGGTTCCGATACGTTATAATCAATTTTAATAGATTTGGTTAGTTTTGGTTAGTCAGCTAATAAACTTTCGGTTAGATTCACTTAATATCAACTTACTTTAGTCATTTGAACCGGTTCCGATACGTTATAATCAATTTTAATAGATTTGGTTAGTCTTGGTTAATCGTCGAAGCAACTTTCGGGTAGTTTCACTTAGTCTCAGCTTATTTTAGATATTTGAGTCGGTTCCAATACGTTATAATCAATTCTAATTGATTTTGGTTAGTTCTGGTTAGTCGTCTAAACAACTTTCAGTTAGTTTCACTTGGTCTCAACTTATTTTACTTACTTGAGGTGGTTCTGATACGTTGTAATCATTTTTAATAGATTTGGTTAGTCGTCTAATCAACTTTCGGATAGTTTGACTTAGTCTCAACTTATTTTAGTCATTAGAGTCGGTTCCGACACGTTATAATTAAGTTTAATAGATTTGGTTAGTTTTGGTTAGTCGTCTAATCAACTTCCGGTTAGTTTCAATTCAGCCGATTTCGATACATTATAATCAGTTTTAATAGATTTGGTTAGTTTGGGTTAATCGTCTAACTAACTTTTGATTAGTTTCACTTAATCTCAACCTACTTCACTTATTTGAGCTGGTTATGATATGTTATAATCAATTTTAGTTAGTTTCCCCTTCCCATATCAGTGGTTAGTTTCACTAAGTCTCAATCTATTTTAGTCATTTGAGTCACTTCCGATACGCACTAATCAAATTTGGTTTGTTTTGGTTAGTTGTCTAATCAACTTCCGGTTAGTTTTACTTAGTCTCATGTTATTTTAGTTACTTGAGCCGGTTCCGATACGTTAAAATGAGTTTTAATAGATTTGGTTAGTTTCGGTTAATCGTCTAATCAACTTTCGGTTAGTTTCACTTAGTCTCAACTTATTTTAGTCAATTGAACAGGTTCCGATACGTTCTAATCAATTTTAATTGATTTAGTTACTTTTGTCTACGTTGGGGTTTGGAACCTTCGGCAACATGCACTAAAACAGAGTTTTATCCACAATACCGAAACAGAATTTTTGCACT
>MU183223.1:49323-72184 GCA_016904865.1 Pissodes strobi | reverse complement strand
AGTTTACTTTTTATATGTCGTTAATTTAAGCAGCACTTTGCCTTATGACGTTATTAATTTTCACTGATTCACTATTAATGTTGCCTGATCAGAATGGCTTTTCCCTCTCGGTAGTTCGCACTGATAGGTCTTTTTTAAACGTGCCTGATCAGAGTGGCTTTTCCCTTTCGGTAGTTCGCACTGATAGGTCTTTTTTAAAGTGAGAGCTTTGATCTACCAGAGAGGCTTTTCCCTTTCGGTAGTTCGCACTGGAGATCAAAGTCTGCCGGTATGGGCTGCTGCGCAGCTTTTTATGCTAAACTCTGACCTCTAATTCGAGTATTGTTTTGAATTGTCAAGAAGGTTAATCATAGCAGTATATACCTTAACTAACAACAATTTTTAATTGCGATTCAAGGTTAAGTTCAAACTTTCCACTGTATGTTTTATATAGTTGCGAAGCCTATGTCAAAACGAGTTCCATATTACAACTTGGGTATTTACTAACTTGTGTCGTCTACAAGTTGGTGGCGCCTTATAATAAATACCCCCCTCCCCTGCAGTCTGATAATTGAGCTAGGGCCTAAGTGCCACGACAACTCGTTCTGGCCTACGCATCGATAATTGCAAATTTTCTTATTTTCAATTTTGAATTTATAATTTAACTTTATTCACATTCAGTTTCTTCTAATCTGAAGTGAAGTTTGTAACTGTCATTTGATATGTTCGTTTCAATGTCAGTAATTTTGAATTTTCTGTGTTAATTCGGGGTTAAATCTCCAAAAAAAAATACCTTATTTTATTACATTCATATTAATAAACTTCCATATAATCTAGCTCACCATTGGAATTCTTTACTTTAATGTAATTGATTTGTCTACTCTATTGGGTTTCAGATATCTTGAATTTAATTTGAATAGGTGCATGGCGATGCATATACGCAACCAGTAATGCAGAGTATATATTAACTATCGTTACAAGTGGAAACTAAATGGTCGGGATGACTCCGTGGTCACGAAACCACTTTTCTGGTGAAGTGTTAGGAGGCCCTGATCATTCTGGTCGTCCGGTATCACATAAAAAGTTGGCGTCGTAATGTGTTGGCAGACGAATTAGCCCGAGAAGGCTTGTCCAAACCACTAACAGGACCAGAACCATTTTGCGGAGTCGCAAGGCCCATAGCCAAGACATCCGTTCAAAAAGAAGAAGCGTCCCAGAGGTGGTGGTTTAATCTACCGACAGGCCAAAGATTTCCTCAGAAAACCCTCGGCAAAATTAACAACAGGCTTGTTAAGTTATAATCGGAAGTCAATAAGAATCATAGTGGGAATACTAACAGGACACTGCCGACTAAAGAGATATATGAGTCAGATAGGCCTGGCGTTGCGCTTCGAAACTGCGGGGACAACCAATCCAAAAGCATTAAGCTACACCATGAAGCCACTGTCGAGATGTTCGAGTCTGATCAAGAAGACACGGTTGGACACAATACTCTAAGTACAAGGAGGATTGCACTGGATCTTACAGGTCGCAGTGATATAAAGGCGATGACGCCTCCTCCACACATATATCTATCTATCTAACCTTTAGACGAACCAAATTTTGCCGCCTTTAATGCAGTAAAATTGTAGTTACTAAACATGTTTTCAATATACCAAAAAGAGGTTTTAATATTTGGTAAAATTGAACTCATAGGCTCACAGGCTAATAAACTAGCTGCATGAAGTATTTTTATTCCAAGAAACATAATATTTTTCTACCAAGCGTTCGTTTATTGTCAAGATCGTTGTATAGTGCAAGTTTACTCGAAATTTTGTTGCAACGAGCCACATCGCGCCCCACCAAACAGTTTATACATTTTAATTCATTTTTTAAATAGGATCCTAGTCAAGTCATTTACAAAAATATCGATCGGTCTAGCCGTTTGGAACCGGCAGATTGGAGACGCGCATAATGTGTCTCTTATTGCCTATAAAATGGATTCTCAACAGTTATTCCTCCGTCCTTTACATTTACGTTCTTTTTCAGATCCTAAAAATGCTACAGATAAAACAAGTAATCAAACATTCACTATAACAAGAAAAACGTTTTGAAATGGATAATAATAATAATTTGGAATATATGCGTCGCTGCAAAATTTCCAAGTAATATTAACCTGCGAAATTTTCTATATTGTAACAGAAAATCAAGAGTCTCTTAAATTGATGGCACATGTGAAAATAATCTTGTACGAATAATTGATGGCCTAGATCTCAAGAAAGTTTGTTGTTTGCATGAAATTCCTGCAAAAATTATTAAAAGCCACAAATTCGATAAAACCATCTTTTAAAAAGGAATGTTTTCTTGATAAAATAAAATTGTACAGTTGTCAAGAATGGTAAAACCATGATCCAAATAATTACAGGCCTTCATCAGAAGTTATGCATGTGTAAACAAGTTGCATTGTTTTGTGCTAAAATGTATTATTTTATGATCGATATGGTTTTTGTAGTCGCAATAGATAAAAATCAACTTGCTTTAGACGCAGATATAAGAAATGTCATCATTCGATACACTTAGTCATATTTCATATTGGTATAAAAATAATTATATAAATTGGAAGAAAGAAAATTACGCCTCAAAAAGTTATATTTGGAATATTATTAAAAATTTGTTTTAGGAGCAATTTATATCAGTTCAATGTATTGCTAATAAAATTTATTTCATTCAATATTTAATTTCATTTCATGATTATTATTTACAATTTATTACATTATTTGCCGATGATACAACACTTCTTTATATTGAAACAAGCCGACCCTAGGTATACAAATTAACAAAGAAAAGTTCTAAAATAGTAAAATTCGCCGACAAAATTTGAATACACTCACTATTATAAAAAAATTTAAAAACGTAGTTTTACATGTAAGCCTTCGAGAAGCAGGTAAAAGGGGTCGAGCCGGGTCTGGGAATTCATGGGACACACTTATTTACGTCTTTTTTAAATATATTTTTTTTTATATCTAGGATCGGAATTTTAATAGTTTCTTGTCGCACTCACACATCAAATAGGGACCTTCTCATATAAAGAAACCGCAGCAAGAAGCAGAGAGGAATCTTTAAAATCCACTCGTTTTGGCTAGAGACAGGTTCTATTCCTCTCGCCAAAGCTTGAGACTGGTTCCCCCTTTAAATTTCTACATATTTTCAAATTCATTTTGACTCGATGTTTGCTTGGGTACTGACGACCCGTCGCCGTCGGTCTGTTGCGAAGAGATTACGCAAGTAATCGCCTCAGAAATGGAAGCATACATCCCAAATTGCATCAAGTTACGGAAAGCACTGACAGCAAAATCCAACCGCTGAAATTCGCAATTATTTTCCCGAAGCGAAAATTAAGAACAAACACAATCAAAGGGTCAGGGATAAACTTTTGCAATGACCCAGTGGCTCTAGGAATTTCTGGTTGGTAGCAAAGGCAGTAAGCAATAACTTTACAAAAACGTATCTCCCACCTTTGACGTACGAACGCGGCGTCACGGCGACTACAGCTAATGAAAAAGTCACGGCGACTACAGCTAATGAAAAAGCAAACATACTCGCCTAAAAGTAAGAATCGCCCCGTCCTCATTAATACTACCATGGCAGAAGTTAAGTTTCACCACCGGGATATTCGTAAAATAACCAATACGGCTTCCGTAAACAGAGATCGACAGGAGATATATTGGCCTATATCACCCATATATGGAGTAGGGCAATTGAGAACTACGGAGAATCTCGAGCGATTGCGTCAGATAATTCAAAGACATTCGACAGAGTTTGGCATGACCTATTGCTCAACAAACTGCTGTTGTTCGGATTGCCAGCGTCTCTCTGCAGCTGGCTTGCCACCGTCTTTAAGAACGGATCTCTGCACGTTGCAGTTGATGGACTTATCTCAGAGACATTCGCGATAAATGCGGGAGTGCCTCAGGGCGCAATACTTTCATTGTTTCTCATCTATACCATTGATCTGCTAAACGAAACCAATAACCCTGTTTACAGTTTTGCAGATGACAGTGTACCCTTGTCTCCCAACTTAGATCAGAAAAGTTAGAAGCATCTGGAACAAGTTAAAATTTTGCGCAAATACCAATTTAATTTTTGTATCAACTTCTATGGCGCGTAATAATATAATTAACAAATGTATCAATAGGTTTAATGAAGGTTTGAGTAGTTTTTTTAATAAAGTGGACAGAGTCTCAGAAGGAATTATCTCGTTTCTTAAGAGCCACATCGGTGAGAACATTTGGGTTAACATAAATAATATTGCAAGGAACATTCTCCTTGTCGTTAAGAGTGCAAAGAGTAATATGTTATTTAAAACGCTCACTTTTATTAAAACAGTAGATGATTCCTGTGAGATCAACAACTGCAATAAAGTATCTCATAGAGCAGAGAGTGATGTAGAAGAAATCAGTGCATCTTCTACTTTGAGTTACGACACTGATGAGGTTTCAAATTGTATTGATTTGGTCAGGAAAGAGTGTAGTCAAATTTCATGTAATTCTTTTTTATAAATTCACCCCGTCATGCAGCTTCTCCTTCAAATTGTTATTCTAGTCAAATTCCAAACAAGTTGTCTATCTGTTTGTTAAATATCCAATCACTAAGAAACAAATGTGATGATCTTTTTTTATTTTTAGAAAGCATTTACTTCCCAGACATAGTTCTAGTCACAGCGCACTGGCCAAAGCCGAATGAGTGTTTTTCGGTTTTTGAATATAATTGTTTTTCCTTATTCTGTTTAAATTTAGTTAAGGAACCGTCAGTTTATAATGAATGTTTTGTATCTATTGACAAATTTGACCATCTGTTGGCGGAAGGTACATTTGAATTTGGAAACACTTGAATCTGTATATTTTATGTGTGTATCGTTTACCTTTCTCACAGGTTGGGGAATTTATGCAAATACTAGAAACTCTTCTTTCCTGTATTTTGCCTCGGGCAAAGCTTTTACTGGCAGGAGATCTCAATATTAATTTTAATGATAAACATGCAGTAAATACTATCTTGCTTGCAAGTTCCCTAACTACTTATGGTCTTATGATGCACGTTGACAAGCCTACGCGTATAAGTAAAACTTCGGCCACTATTATTGACTATGTGTGCTCAAACTTTGATTAAGTGTCATGCTCAGTTGTGAATTCGGGTCTGTCTGATCATAAAGCAGTAATTTGTTCGTTGGTTGTCCCTGGAATCAGGGAAACCAGGAGAGGTATCGCGGAGGAATTTTTAATAATGCCAATTTTGGAAGATTTCACCAGTTATGTCGCACTGTAAATTGGATGGGCATTCAGAGATCCCCAGAACCATTTGCCGCCTTTCATTCGATTCTAGTGGACATCTTCAATCGGGTATTTTCGCTGCGGCTAATTAGACTGAAATCAAAAAACTTAAACCCTGGATTACTATTGACTTGAGGTTATCTGCGACCAATTTGAGTAGTCTCAATTATATTAAAAAGTTCTCGATAATCCAATCTTTATATCTCACTGTAATAGGTATCGTAATATATATCTTTTCTTTTTTTGTTGAGGTGTAAAGATGCTCTCTTATCCACACCCTCGGTTGAGGGTAGTATGGGACTCTGGGCATACCCACTAAAACTTCACCATCTTCCATTGATGCTAGTGACTCTTGTCACTCTTACATCATCCTTCATTGGCGTGTTGGCCTCCTGTTGTTCTTGATGATTTTAGGCAGGATGTTGTGTTTGTGAAGTAGTATATATCGAAATACTGTTAAGATAGCAAAACATCAATATTTCAAGAGTAGAATTATTGAGTCCTCAAATAGGCAAAATGAAAGTTGGTTTGTTATTAATGATTTGCGTAATAAAGCAAGTAAATCTAGTCATACTGTTGACATTGACCCCAGCATTTTGAATCAATTCTTTTGTAATATTGCGGGTAATATAACGCAAACTCTTTCATCTGATGTCGATCCCCTCTCATATTTGGAATATATGTCACCTTCTAGATCGTTCTTCTTCTTCCCTACAATTGCATTAGAAGTTAAGGAGGCTCTAGGGGATATAAAGAATAAAATGTCTTGTGGAGAAGACGGCATTACTGCGAGAGTGTTGTACTATTTGCCCGACTGTGCTCTTGATGCCTTGGCTGCGGCAATAAATTTCTCGTGGACTCGGGGAGTTTTTCCCTCATGATTGAAATCAGCTCTTGTTATGCCTTTGCATAAGGGCGGCGCCGTCAACGATCCGTCCAACTATCGACCTATTTCGTTGTTGTGTACATGATCAAAAATATTTGAGAAAATTGTGAAGAGGAGAGTGTGGACTTACCTATAGCCAATTCGGTTTCCAAACAGGCGAAAGGTACGCATGATGCTATTTTTAGTTTCCTGGAAAGGGTGCATAGTTGTATGAACGGGGGGGGGGGGGGGGGGGCTGTGGCAGCGGTGTTCTGTGATCTTACCAAGGCTTTTGATTGCGTGGATCATGGATTACTGCTGTCAAAGCTGGAACATTACGGTCTCAGGGGCGCGTCTCTGGCATGGTTTGGCTCGTATCTTGAGGGCAGCAGCCAGTCAGTGGTTCAGTGGTTATTTCTGGTGGTCATTCATCGTCCATGGGAGTTCAGTGTGGGGTATATGAACGACATTGTAAGTGTTAAGATTGCAAGCGGCTTTACTATTTTCGCTGATGATACTTCTGTTGTATGGCATAATAAAAACTTAGACCAGCTCAGGGCACATATTGCCAAAGATTTATTAGTGATTAAGAACTGATGCAGTGCTAATCGGTTATCATTCAATATGACTAAAACCAACGTAATAGGTTTTAAATGCAAAATGCAGGGATTACAACTGGATACTGGTCCTCTTAAAGATCTGACAAGCACGAAACTTCTGGGGTTGTTTGTTGATCGTGAACTTTCCTTTATAGATCATATTCTGGAATTGAGTAAAAACTCTCTTCTGGTTGCTTCGCAGTTAAGATTGCTAGTAGGGAGCTCGGCCCGATTGTAGCACGGACGGTATATTTTGCTGTTTTTGAATCTCACCTTAGATACGGTATTCCATTTCGGGGTGTTCGCGCGCAGCAGTATGTTAATATTTTATTCATTCTGCAGAAAAAGGCCATTCGCTCGATCGTAAACGTCAGTCAGAGAGAATCATGTAGGCCTCACTTCAGATCTCAGAATATTTTATCCCTTACTTCTCTGTTTATCCTGGAATCCACCTCACTTATTTATAAACACCAGAATACGATCAGGGGACCGCCTGGCCAGCGGATAACGCGGCAGGCACATGACTTACCCTTACCGGTTCCAACAACATGACTGGTAAAAAAATCATTAATTTATGAAAGCCGGATGTTCCGATACCCTACAGCATTTTAGAAGATCGTTGAAAAGATTATTGCTTGGCAAGGTGTATTATACGTCAGGTGAATTTTATAGTGACCCTTTGTAACGGGCCACTCAATTTTAATCGATTTTTTTTATGTTGTGTTGTATTATATTATTATATTATAGGCTATTTCAGTGTTTTTTATTGTTTAGTGCTAAGTATGGACTGTAGATTTTTTGAATATACTAGATTTTTGAATTTGGGACAAGTTTGTTAGTATTATTAAATTGTATATTGAAAATAGATTAATTAGCTTAATCAGCTTTGTCAACAGAATCATGTAATTCTTGTACAATAAAGCATTTTGAATTTGAATTTGAATTTGAATCAAGATCTGGAGAAAGGTCGAACCTGGGGCGACAGAAATTTGGTCCACTTTAATGCTGCAAAAACCCAAGCAGCCACGATTACCAAGAAAGCTAATACGGCGTACCCTGACACCATTATGGCAGGATCGACCATTCCTTTATCCTCGTCAATTGGACTACTGAGTGTCTCAGTCAACAGCAATATGTCCTGGCATGACCATGCTAACATCGCAACGTCAGCCTCGTAGAAGTTTGGTGCGCTATTTCGCAACATAAAACTATATACGCAGCTGCAGCTACTCTTACTCTACAAAGCGTAAATAAGACCGTGTTTAGAGTATTGCTCATACAACTAACCCTAAAGCTGCTGGATTCCATTCAGGAGAGAACTGTGCGTCTCGTCGGCGACCCCAGCAGCGCCTGTCACACAGTCACGACAGGTGGCTAGGGCGCGGGCACACCCGTTCATCGTACAACTGAAAACGCATTTAAAGATCCTTTACAGGCATAGCCGACTATATCAAAATCGGCCTCTCCCATTGGTCGATCCATTTCGTATTACAATATGTCTTCGTGATGCAGTCAATTTCTCGCAAGAGCTCTCGTGGTGCAGAGGTTTAGATCGTTGGGTCTCACCTGGAAAACACGGGTTCAAACCCCGTTGCTTTTATTTACTTTTTTTTAAAAATTGTGTTCCTAAATAGCTTTTTTTCTTGATTTTGGGTATGCCTTGGGTTAGATTGGGTTAGCACCTGGTTAGTTTCCTTTTCTTGAGCCCCCGTAGCGAGCGAAGCGAGCGGAGGGCCATGTGGATCGACCAATAGGATAGGCCGAATTTGATATAGTTGGCTAGGCCTGTAAAGGATCTCAACATGCACGGAAAACACCTAGAACGTCGCTTTACAAGGACTCGTTTGTCTGGCGCGCTGCATCACTGTGAAACTCACTCCCACGACATCTGTTTTCCCCTAATTACAACCTACAACTGTTTAAGAACCATGTCAATCAACATCTTCGAGTGCTATAGCATCTCCCCTTAGTGTGTGTGCCAGTGCCATAAAAAAATTGCAAGAGACTGACTGGTCCAATTCCACTCGCCAAAGCTTGAGACTGGTTTCCCATTGATATTGTCACATATTCTAACGTCCACGCGCTTCAGCTATAGACGAGTTTCTTCAACACTTTGTATTGTTTCTTAATTATCCAAGAAATTGAGCATCTCAATAATTTTCCTGAGCCAAATGAAATTAAGAACAAATCCAAAAACCCCAGTCACATGTGCAACTCGCAGGGGAGTCTAGACGGCCGTGGCGGAGATAAGTAAATTCTTTCGTTTCACTAGAATTCTTTGTGATTTAATAGTCAGACATCGTTTTAAGTGAAGGTCGAACTTTTAAAACTAGTATTGTAGTGTGATCAGATTCTGCGCGATTTTGATTAGGTTTTGGACTGGGAGGCTATTGTGACTAAATATGTTCAAGCGTTGGCTGAGAATAGGGGAAGACGCGCTAAATTATGGGCAAAATCGTGACACTAAAAGATGACGGCGTATAGATGGCGCTACTAGAATGCGTGCGCGAGATCTGGCTTAAGATCGATCACAGTATTGGCATTTTGCGGAGCACACGAACGTGTTGTCTGAGGAGTTTTCGTAGCGTCTTAAAATCTTGCATTAACATTTCTTGTGATTTGTCATAGACCTAGCCTTGTTTTGGTTGTAGTTAGTACTCGAACATTATGTTGACGTTCAAAATGAATGTTTGTGTTTATCGTGGATGCAATAATACAAGAAAAAACAAGAACAATATTGTAAGTTTTTTTAAGTTTATTATGTTGAGTTTAAATTTAAAACACCGTTTTTATTTAGAGTAATATTTGACTCTATTTTTATAAATATGTATTATAATTAATTCCGATCGGATAAAAAATAGTATGTGCAACTCGTAGGAAAAGCACATTCCTGGACTCCTGTGTTGCTGGCCTCGGCTGCCCCTCGTCCAGCAATTAACACAATCGTCCAGGAATGTTTTGCTTTTCCTACGAGTTGCACAATATACTATTTTTTTAATGGGACGTAGCATTATGAAACTTAAATAATATTTCTAGGAGTCAAAAAATTTTATTTTTTCCACGTGAGACGTTTGCGCATCTACAAGCGTATAAAAAAGTCACCTTTTTTAGACAGTTGTACAAAATAGTTATTTATGCAACAAGTGCGTAAAGTTACCCTTTTGCAAGAACCGCAAGGGAGTGTGCCAATCACATGAGTAAAAAACAATTACGTATGAGTTACATACAATACTTTCTCTACTTCCTAGAAATAAACTACATCAAAATAAAACAATTTATATCTCGCAGTAGTGCGTAAAAAAATATATATTTAGGCACTGGTGCTTAAAAAGTAATATCTTATATTTCGTATTTTACTTTATGCACTAGTGCATACAAGTTCGCGCTGTGAAGCGCGTAAAGTTAGTTAACACTTTGATGACTAGGGGCTTTTTGAATTAAGAATTCAAATCCGTTAACAATTTTCCTTCAATTGATAAGGGGCGCCATTTATGATGAATACTGTGCTTTTAAAATCCCACAACTTTTTCGCGCCTACGCGTGTTTGACTTTTGGCAGAGAGTCTATTATCACACCGTTTTTAAACTTATATCGAGGTATTTGCTTTAAAGTATTTAATGCATCATCATAACATGGAATATCATATTACAAGTAATGAGCCAAAAGGCAGCAGTAGGATTCTAACCTAAATGAAACAATTTGAAAGCAAATACCTTGAGTGGTTGCGTGCAGCGACAGCTATGAAGTATAACTTTTTTATCTAAAAAAAGCGGCTGCAGTTAAAAGGATTTTTGTATACCTATGAAATTCCCATATAGTATGTTTCGGAAAATTGGTAACTAATCCAGTATTTACTGTGTTATATTTGTCCCAATTTTATTTAATATGTACCGGGTGGCCAACTAAGAATGGCACTCGGCTATATCTGGAAAAGTAATTGTCGTAAAGACTTGCGGTAAAAAATTTATGAGTAAAGCTGCCAAGGGAAAATGTTGGAAATTATTTTTAAGTCTCCAAAATGGCCGCCAAGGGGCATAATAGCCATCTTAAATTTTAAAACCCGTTTTTTTTGCAAAATTTTCTTAAATTAAAAATAGTAGAATGCATTGCCATTTTAAAACAGGGATAAATTAAATTACTTTTTGTAAAACACGTTTTGCTCTAGCCCGTAAAGGAAAGTGATGGAACGTGTTCGAACATTTTCGGAAATAAATGTCAATAACTTGAAAATGGCTGGACGGAACTTAAAAACTTATAGTCGTTGAAAATGGATTTTTTTAAGCTATCAATCGTGCCTTGCGTGGGGTGATTGCGACTTATCACCTAGCCGCTAGAGGGCGTTTTCTGACATAACCGCAAATAAGTCAGATTTAAAAAAAAATAAATAAATGCAACGATGCCACTATTTTAAAACAAAAGAGAGCCAAATGAGATCCTAATACGGTAGTGAAAACCGCATTTCGATATATCTCATCTAACCTAAAATATAAGTAAAAGAAATCAGAACACGAAATAAAATCGGATTTTGGGACATTTTTTCGAAAGGAAGAACCGTTGTTATTTGTTATTGTCCTCATTTTAACACAATATATATTATATAATAATTTACTGCTAAAATACCAACATAATTTTTAAAATCTCAATAATAATTAACATTCAGTAAATATGAGTGAATATTGCCGTTCTGTCCACACAAAATTCGAAATTTTTTAAAGAAACCAAGTAGGCTAGCGGCAACAGTTAGGTATATTATCGTTGCATTGAAAATAAGCACGAAACAATGCATATCAAACACTTCTATGGGTAGAAAATTTATTTTTTACAAATAAGACCAACAAAATATCGCATACCGGCTTATATCTCAAAAACTAGCCTGCTAGAGTGTGTAACAGCCATCACTGTAAAATTAAGATTTTCGTCGTATTTTGACTGATTAACAGGTATCGAAAATATCTGGAGTTCAATTCTTACACATTTCCTGATTCTTTTTGTTCGCAGAACGAAGACTAATATTTGTTATATTTTTTAATTAAAACATTTGTTAAATAATAATATTTTTTGTCAATGGTCAAACCTACTCGAGTTAGTAAACGAATACCGTTAGCAGATATCATAAAGTCGGAGTGCATTCAATGATCAAAGTTCGACTTTCTTGAAGACCAAGCGGTTTATCGAGATCAAACAAGTAATACCTTTTTTCCTTAAAAATAACCAGTTTATTACATTTTTTATTCAAAATCGCGATAAAGTTTTAAAAACATCGATTCATCGTTGCCATCCCTAATTATCATTGCATTGAAACACTTCCACAGGTGGAAATTTTTTTTTTTTTCAAAATGCAGCCCCAAAAATATCTCATACACTGTAAAAATCTGCAATCTTAATATGATTGACATTTAGTTATCGTCATTATAATTTTTGCGATTTAGTTTTCTAAAGCATACGTACTTGCTTTCTTTAATAGTTCGAATTTTGTGTGGACACAAGGGCAATCAATATTCATATTGAATGAATATTAATTATTATTGAGATTTTAAATATTATGTTGGTATTTTAGCAGTAAAATAATATATATTGTGGTAAAATAACGATAATTACAATTTAATAGCAACGGATCTACTGAAAAATTATCCCAAAATCCGATTTTTTTTTTAGTTTTGATTTATTTACTTATGTTTTCGGTTAGGTAAGGGATATCGAGATGCGGTTTTCACTGACGTATAACCTGTTTTAAAATTTAAGATGGCTATTACGTCCCCTAACGGTCATTTTGGAAACCTAAAAATAATTTCCAACATTACATAATAATATTTTTAAATCCATTTATAAATTATTGCTAAACGAAATCAATATAAATATTATTAATTTATGTCCAGAACATATCGAAAAATTAGTAAAAATTGTAACAAAAACAATGCTTTACAAACAAATGAAATGGGAGTGTCTGAAAAATTCAGTTGCAATATACGTGACAGCAAAGATGCTCAAAATAAACCACATAGAAAAATTAGAATTTTATCAAACCAATGATTTTTTCTAAATTATTTTCATTATTATTTGCAAGCAGCGTGTGTGCTAAAATTTTGCTATTATTAAAATCAAGAAGTCTGCTGAAAAATTAAACTGATTATTTGTTTTACTGTAAATTATAGAACAGTGAAAAATATAGATACGTTTTTTTTAATTTCCACTAAAGATGATTATTACGAGAGCTATGCCAGTTTTTAGTTTTGTATATATAGATATAATCGTTGACTGATTCTCAGCCAACGATATAATATATTAAGCATGGTGCGACGTAACAATTCATATACATGGTGACGTCATAAGTATATTTCATAGTGTTGTATCTGCCTCATTTTTCGAACTACGAAAAAAATAAAATTTTGATGGGCTATCAAAATTAGCAATAAAAATTTTAATGAAACTTCCTCATTGTGGTATTCGCTTGACCACTAATTCCGACACGTTGACAACCACTAGGTACTTGATTATTCGCCAAACAATGAAACCTTGGAATGGCCTCCAGAAAGAGCAGACTATTCTACGCGATTCTCGAATCGCACAGACGTCCCAGGCGACCACTGATAAATTTTAGGGATTTAGCTGGATAAAAAAGTCAAAACTGAAACATGTTTTACCATAAAGTAGTTATCCTCCAAGTCCAAATAATGCTAAGAAACCCTCAGTTACTTACGCTATGCTTAGGTAAATCAATCATCAACTTAGTTGACTATGTTTATTTATAAAATTTGGTAAATCCTTTATACATAATATTATTTTACTAGTTTAGTTTTGTATTCTTGCATTTTTTTATATACACTATCACATTTCACGTGATGTCTCACGTTTCACTTTATATTTTAGGTATTAACCTTCTGCTTAATATTTATTTATTCCAATAAAAATGTAAGTTGTTTTACAATGCTATCATATTTTATTTATTTGACACAACCTTATCTCTCCATGCTTCTCAATTTCAATCTTAACAAATTATAACTTATAAAACATTTTTGCTTTCGAGCGACGGTAAGTGAGAAATAAGTATTGTAGTCAACCAAAAATTCGGCTGCCAGCAAAAACTTAAATAAAAAACAAATTCATATAAGTACATGCCAATTTATCTTATTAGAATTATATTTAGTTTACTTACACGGAATGTTCATTCTAATGGCATAATAATATATTAAATTATTCAGTAAAATATAACATCTTTATAAGTAAATTTCGTTAAAATCCTTGGTCTTATCATAATTTTATCGGTCAATGCGAAAACTCCATACGTGCGAAAACTATTTCTTGTAAACATCCGTTGACCGTTGCCCGAGTATCTCAAAGCGCCACGCGACTGGATCTAATAAATCAATCAAGAACGGTATGAATTCCTTTCGCATTTCCAGGCATATGCCGCGAGGTCGCACCACCAATCAGTGGGTGAGACGTAAGGGTATCGAAAAGGAAGGTGTCACGTTTCTAGGCACGGCATTTGCGCGTCTTCCCCTATTATCAGTCAACGGTTCAAGTAAACCTTAACCCTTCTATCTCCTAATAACAATCGAATATCAAGTTGGGCTGATGGTGGGAAGATGCCTAAAGAATACAAAACACAACAAAGGGTATAATGGTCCCACCGGGCACGAAAAAGCCTACGGGACACTAAAAGACTCCTTCGGGATAACCCCTCAAAAGAACCTTGTGACGTAATCTCCGTGGGGGTATTTTAAAGTTTACATAATATATTATATACGTCCTGGTCAGATCTTACCCGCCCGTATGAGTAATGTAAAATTATCGAGCGTAGAGCACAGTGTAAGGGCACATACATTGGATTGGATGTATTTTTTTATTAATTAAACGGTCATGCTTTATATCTTGGTGCGAGGGCCTACTTGAAATAGCGTAACCTAATTTTGGTAAATACGTTTTTCGTTATTATGTAAATTTTTCCTTTAATATAAATTTAAATCATTTTTCGTATATGTTAATTAATAAACCTTCTTAAACTGTACAAGTAAGGAAAAATAGATGTATAAAAAATGAGCATTCAGGTTTTATTGCCAGTGTGGACTGGGTCACTTAAGAAATGGTAATCATTTAAGATAATCGATTAACAAACATCTACTTTAGAGCCGACTATCAAACAGCGTCAATTTAACAGGGTCTTAACCGACAGTGGTGATAAATCATTCACCATTGTTACGATCACGTCCAAAGAGTCTTCTCCACTAGGTACAACGATTGTGCCTTGCGCAGGGGCGTTTCAATATTTCGTACACTGTTTCTGAATTAACCGATAATGTTGATGATTTAAATATCAAATAGCTTCAATCACAAAAACTAACTTTGAATTATCGAAAATTATCAAGGTTATATATACAAATATTTTAATATAAATTATATTTCTCATGGAATTTAGTAATCACAAAACATATTTTGTAAGTTGTAGGTTTGTACTCGTCTATTGATGAGATTTATAAGAAAAGCTATTTCTCTATAATTGCACATTTTATTTAAAATTAATTATTATATTTTACTCAGATATTGCATTGATGTATTCCAAATTACACTATCTTGTATCGGCATGGGGAGCCCCGAGGTTCTAAATTTTTAAACCCCTTAAAGAATTAGGTTCTATATAAAGTAGTAAAATTTACATATAACGTACCATTTTTAGAATCAACTTAAACCAATATAAACATAAAGAGTTTTTTAACAATCACCTGCCTTTATAATATTTACGTTTACTCCACAGTTATTAATTTAAAGAAAATTAACCTTAACCTGATGGAGAAATGTAATATATCTACATGAAATATAATATGATCTATCTTATTCAAGATTTTATAGAAAATATGGCATGCGTTGTATTTTACACATACTGTGATATAATTTATTATTCTATCTAACCCAAATCTATTAAGCTTATAAATAAATTTAATTATTTTTAAGATTATCTTTAAAAATATATTCCTGAGAATTAATAGTTTGGTTTATACATTTGTTAATTTCTCTTTTAATTTTTGGAGGATTTATTTCTCTTCACTGTCTTAATTATTTATAGTGTTTTGAGAATAAATGACGCAAACGTAAGCAGTTGAAAGTGTACTTTACTTTTTAGTAAACTAAATAGAACTTTAAAGTTTAACTGTGTGATAAATATATCATATCCTATAAGTGTTAAGTCCAATAAAAAAATCCATCAAACAATTTTGCATATTAAAATATTGTCACGATTTGTATTTTTTAACTGTGACGCCACGCCTTACTTAGCGTCTAGGAGAGTAGCTCAGATTTAGGAACGCACTACGTCAAGTTGAGAAGAGATAATAAAGGTGACACAACGATAAAAATAATAACAAGTTTATTTACAAACAAACTTAACAACGGTTAGACTGTATACTACTAAAGGCGGGTTTAAGTTTATAGATGAATTAAGAGTTTGCATTATACCCAATTTGTCTTCTCGAGGGAGGCTTAGTTCAAAGTTTTTCTAGCAAGCGACGTCACTTTTATGAATAAAGTTCTTGTGTGGTTTGACTCACTCTTTGTGCTAGTTATAGGTACATGTAACAAAAGAAAAATTGTTTTACAAGTTATATTAATAATGTTATAATCTTAACCTATGTTTTCTTATTGGTGAGGTTTTTAGTTGTCTTATTAACAAAATCATAATTTGTTAAACCAGGCTTTTTACTAGAGATGTATTATTGCAAAATGTATTTGCTTCTATCGCAAACAACGTTTTACGTCTTAGTATTCATTGTGTTAATAAAGCAACTACGTGACAAACGTATTATTTAAATACGGTTCTGTTTTTACCTTATTACTAATTATATAAGATCAAAAATTTTCCCGATTTGATTTCTTTAATCTTACTTTAATATGATATCCCCTCTGTTAAGATGCGTCCATCTCAACAGAGTTGACATTAATTCCATGTCCTTATATCGGTTAGTTTTGGAAATAGTTGGTTAAATGGGGCTTATATATAAAGATAATGAATTTTCCATGGCGTTATAAATTAACTTGTTGAGGCTCTGTATTACAATAAATTACCTATCCTATATTAACAATATTACGGTATGTTAAACTTATTTCTTGTTGAAATAAAATCCCAAAAGCCGGTCCTGTCTATATTCTATTTAACCATTGTTATTTATTTCTTATTTTTATATTCATTATCTACAAAATTATCAAAACTATATAGTATATAGACTTTCCCGTCTATGTATAAAATATTTGCTAACAGCATTATAACAGTATATTGACGCAGTTATATTTCTTGACCTATCCAAAACTTGCTGACGTTGTATATCAAATCACCCAATTTATTTTACTTGCTGACCTAATTCAACATGCTAGCTTTGATAAAAGCAATAAAATATCTTTGCAACATATCATATGTCTTTATGAATTTTATTATTTTCTCAAGTTTTTCCCTTGCAATGCGATATTGTGTCACTTCGATGAGTTAATATTAATAATGCTATATAAATTAATAGAGATTTATACATTACGCTTCCGCGGATTATAGATGGCGATTGGATAAGTCATTATTTGCAGATTCCTTCGCTGTCGGACGTCCCCTGTACTTTGCTTTTGTGTTGCGGACTGCTTGTTTATACAAAGCCTGGTAGATGGTGCTCTTAGCCGTCTGTCGTAGTCTCGTAGTGGGTTCTTTAAATTCCTTGATCCTTCAATTGATGGGTGTGTCAAAATGGCGTCGGCTTAATTTTCTTGCTTTTCCGTGTGTTGGCATTCGATGAGCTAAATGATACAATTAAATATAAGTATCGTGAATATTGAGTATGTGGTGATAATTATACTGACAAATGTGTCTCTTTTTGGTCGACTTGTGCTACTGTAGTCTGCACACATTAGTGAAGGGACTATTCGAATATAAATAATCGAAGTATTCGATTCTGGCTTGCATTCGAATGCATTCGATTCTCAACAAAGAATTCGAATACCAGAAATATTCGAATGCGCTAACAACGAATTAATCGTCCCTCGAATGCTGGTTGAATCGAAGTGAAATATGAATCGGCACAATTCGCGTGAAATGCGATTATAATATAACTTGTTCGCTGCTTGTTCGCTGCTGGTCTGCCGTCTGAGCAACAAGTAATATCGGGCTTTGTTTTGTATTATGGTGAACAATAATCGAAAACGCTATACTATAAAAAGTATAAAATAGAGTAGTTTAATTACTGTGGTAGGTTTTTAATTATTGTTGAATATTTTTCTTGTGGAGTAAACATATTATTAATTTTTAATGCGGTAGTCGGCAGGTATGACATACATATTTTTGCAATATGCAGAAGATAAGAAATTTTGGGAATTCAAATTTGAATTATTAAAAAGTGATAATTTTAGTAAATATTTACTAAACTTTTACATAATATATATATACAAAACAACTTTTAACCAATATTTTATTTTTTAATCGTGAATGCTTTCGCTAATCTTTGTAAAATATTTTGCTCTTATGCTTAAATATATCAAGAATGAAGACTTCAATATTAAACAATCCAGAATTAGACAATTTGTAAATTTGAATTCGAGAACAAGACCTCGAAGTCACTCGAAATCTCGAGAGGTTGAATCGCTAATTGAAACATTTGGGATATCGTGACCTTTGTTTATATAGGGAAGTGTGGTGACTAATCCAAATAATTCGATTTTTTGTATTCGAATAATCATTCGATTCTCAAAAGTATTCGAATGCAAGATATTCGATTCTAAAAATCATCCGATTTTCCCTTCACTAGCACACATTGCCCTGAAATACGACATAGGCACGAAATTGTTGGCAATCTTAGACAATTGGCAAGATTTGATCTGGAATAGATTCTAAGGTTTATTGTTATTCAATTATTTATTATATTATCTAATTCGTTGTCTTCTGCTGCAGGTATTTCATCCATATACATATTATAATCTCTTATTCTTTTTTATCTTCTTGGATTTCCTAGTCGAAGAATGGGAGTCACTCCTGCTGGTGATTGTTTGAATGTCTAAGTCCTGTATGGACTCGACTGGTGCTTTCCAATGGCTCCTGATTGGTCCTGGAGTAGGATCCATGCAACATGTTCTCAAGATAAGGTTATATATACATTATTTACAATTTCTTCTGCTTTTCTATACACTTCTTGGTATCGCTTACATATACATTTTCCCATATATTTGTTTTATTCTATGTTTCTTATATTTACTTTCCATATCTAGTTTTTTATTACTTTAGGTTTACTTTAAATGTATATAGACACGCTATGTATATCTATGCTAGCTTTCTGTAAATTGTGTAGGAGAGAGAAACATTATATTAATATTCATATATTCACGTATGCTCTTTTTTAAACACACATTATATAAACATCTTTTGCTTATACATTTCTCCCTTATTTCACCTTATGTGTGCTTTACATACACAACTTTTGCTTATATATTCCTTCACTATGTATGCTTCTTCTTATCTGAAAAACATCTTCTTCTATATTTCTTCTCACTTTACATGAACAACTTTT
This sequence comes from Pissodes strobi, assembly GCA_016904865.1. Lineage (NCBI taxonomy): Eukaryota > Metazoa > Arthropoda > Insecta > Coleoptera > Curculionidae > Pissodes > Pissodes strobi. Next base: position 52,908 of record MU183223.1, on the reverse strand, counting down.
CAACTTATGTATGCTTCTTCTATACCCTTAATGCTTTACATAAACATTTCTTGTTTATGTAACATTTCACCTTGGAATTTTGAGCTTCTCGGGTACCAAAATATTTACTACAACTTCCTTGTACGTCAGCGTAGCTACTTCAGTCCCTATATGCTCAACTTTTCCATGACTAAATTTTTTGCTGTGACGTTATCTTTTAGACAATCCGTCATTGCAGTCTTATTTAGGCCGGAGAACACTTTATTTTATAATACTTCCTCGTATACACATTTATTCTTTCTGTATATACTCTCAATACACAATTTTAATGGCAACTCACATTTACTTGTGCTTTACTATATATATCTTCACATTTGCTTCACCTATTTATTTTGCATACATAATTTACTAATTTTCTCTATTTTATATAGTGTTTATTTTTCTACATTCAGTTTATTAACATCCTAAGTGTTTTTATTTATATATTTGTCTTATTAACACTCGGGCTTATATTATGCTTATTTATGCTTCACTGTATATTTTCCTTATTTATATTTCAACCTCCTAAGTGCCTTGTATATATCATTTTCTATCAGCACTTGGGTTTTATAATTACACTATTTACATTTTGAAGCTTCGGATCTCTCCTAGTTTTAGTGTTTTGTCTTAGTTGCTTAGTGTCTTCTTTTTACTTGAGTGCTGGTTCCATATAATTATATTTTTCCTATCTTTCTCCTCTTCAGTAGAGTCTCCTGCTTGCTCCATGGTTTCCTTTAGTTCCTCCTATACAAATCTGTTCTATTGCTCCATTTTGATATTTGTTCCTTATCGTGGCTACCTTCGCCAAAAAGGAGCATGTCCCACAACGTATAGTTAACTTTTTTCTTTCTTCGTTCCAGGTATGAACATGGACCTCGATATGGCGCTTGTGACATCGACCGCCCGTAGTTGGCGGCACTTCACCGTACTTCGGCGAACGTCCGTGGCTGCAGCACGTGGCCTTATCTGACTTCGGTGACGCTGACCGCTCGTAGATGGCGACACTTGGCCGTACTTCGGCGCGTGATTCGAAATTAATATGTGCTTTTATATGCATATATCTATGCAACGGATATCTTGACTTATTGTTTGTTACTTTTAGTTTATTGAATTTTAATATTATTTGTATATATTATATGTATATATGCATTTATATTAATGATTTATTTCACTTTATTGTTTAATTTAATTTATTACTTGTGACGTAGGTCGACTTGCCTCCCTCTCGTACTGATAACTGTATGACTCGATTTTATTATAGTAATATCTTATGACGTAGAGGCGCCTCCACCATTCTGTCACGATTTGTATTGCTTAACTGTGACGCCACGCCTTACTTAGCGTGTAGGAGAGTAGCTCAGATTTAGGAACGCACTACGTCAAGTTGAGAAGAGATAATAAAGGAGACACATCGATAAAAATAATAAGTTTATTTACAAACAAACTTAACAACGGTTAGACTGTATACTAATAAAAGCGTGTTTAAGTTTATAGATGAATTAAGAGTTTACACTATACCCAATTAATATTAAATGCATGTCTTCTCGAGGGAGGCTTAGTTCAAAGCTTTTCTAGCAAGCGACGTCACTTTTATTAATAAAGTTTATGTGAGCGGAGTTGTCTTTTATTTATGTATTCGTTCTGATATTTATAAGGCAAGTATTTCTGGTTTAAGCTTATCACAAATTGCTAAGGCACTTTCACAACTTTTTAAAACTCCCCAAAAACTATCCCTTTACTGGAAATTCTAATACTTCACTAGTAAATGCAACTCTCTCTATACTTTTAGTAGCCCCCGAATGCCGTATACCTGTGCATACGTTCATCCAGGCTAGGTAAGGACCTGATCGCCCTATGCCTGTGTATAGGTACTCACAGATATGGGGGTTGTGGAATAAAACAACTAGAAGTGGACGTACCTGTGTACTGCCCCGCAACTAGATTGAGCGGAATTGAGAGACCCGAAAGCCTGATGAACTTGGCGTTTGCCTGCGTATTTATATGTTACAAAATGCTGATGGCTGCATCATTAAGAATTAAAATCGCTCCCGTCGACCGCTCAAGTTGTTTATAATTAACTGTGAATGTTTATATAACATTTGTCAAGTTCAAGTTCAAGCTTACGACAGGGTGATATTTAATTAATGCTTTTAAGTAGTTCACAATATCAATAGTGTCACGCTCTTTATTATCTTCTAATTTTATTTATTTATATTTAAAACTTCAGATTATAGGAAAGTGAGAGCGAATAAAGTTAAAAAAATTTACAATTTTAAAATGCGTAGGCCACAACGAGCGGTCTTCGAAGCGTTCAAATTAGGCCCTAGTCCAAATACCGAAGAGGGAGGCTTAAATTTGTATAGTTTATATAACTTGTAGACGGTACAATTCAAAAAATTCCCAAGTTGCCATTTGGAACTCGTTTTGGCTTAGGTTTCGCAAAAAAAATATGAACAATAAAACTAGAAGTTAAATCAATGAAAAAATAAAATGATCCAATTATTGAGCCTAATCCATTCAAATCAATTACACTCATTAATTACTTCCCTTTTGGAACACTAATACTAAAGGACATTAAATGAAACCGAAAGATCGGTTTATTACCATAAAAATAGCAGAATATATGTTTGGTTACAACAGTTGTTAAAATTTTCTATGATAATCACGGTACTTGACTGTAGCGACTGTGTTTAATGAAAGAGAAAAAAAATAACTATGCAAATACTATAAACAATTTACTTTACTTGCAGAAATACCCGAAGTATAATAATTATTGGAAACTATAAATTTAAATGAATGTCAGGTTTCCGCTGGCGTATAGCAAAATTAAACTTGTTGTTAACAATTCAAATCGCAAAAAAATATATATAGTTAAAGTTAAAATAAAATTGAGTATGTAGAACGTATCTGTTAAGTCCGTTAACAGAGGAAATCACTAATTAAACCTAAAGAGTTTACCTTTTGCGGCACGCAGAAAAAATTACCTAAAAACTAACCACTCTATTAGAGTGTAGAACTCCTTTTATTTATTGAATAATACTCCAGGTAACTATAGAGTTCTGTATTAACTTTAACTAAGAATATATAAGATAGTAACGCTACATGGTGTATATTCTTATAATCTAAGTACGCATATCAATGCGTCACTCAGTCTTCTATTCTCTCTATATATTCCGGGTTGGTGTAGGTTCGTATTATAAATATAATGTAACAATAACAATGCCAGTTCGACAAGGTTGACCTAACCTTGTCACCCTTGTCGAGTATCGCGTTCGTTGGAGTTAAACAATAATATTACGTGTAATAGGTAATGTAAATAACCTTCGTCTAGACCTCGAATTAGTCGGGTTGCCTTCACGATCTAATTTATGAAATACCGAGTGTTTTCCTGATACACTACATCTTCCCTCTTTTGGGAATGATCCTTATTTTTGTTGTGGCCAAAATGAGGATATTCGAATAAACCTAATTTGTACATGTTCTAAAATGTAAAAGATAAACTACACTGCTGATCAATTGTGTGGCACCAAGGTAAAATATAGGTTAAACCTAAATTCAATTATCTCT
>MU183223.1:0-27945 GCA_016904865.1 Pissodes strobi | reverse complement strand
TAGCGGTAAGAAAGATACGATAATCAAGCAAATGACCTGCTGTCATTGTCATATATTCATTAACTAAAATGAAATATAACGATAAGCGATATACGGTAATTCAGACAGTAAAATAAATAAAATTCAGTGTACTTTATTCTGGACGAGTTCTGGACACAGTCGCTGCCTGGAAGTAAGTCACCATGTGGTTGCGTCACTCAGACAGAAAACGCCTTGGTATGGCTAGCTGACGGCGGAATTAGGAGTGAAATTCTCACAGAAGAAATTCGATCCCATAGATGGAATTCTAACCCATAGAAAGAATTCTATTCCTCGGAAATACTTCGGTCCCACAGAAGGACCCTAGCCCATAGAAAGAATTCTATTCCTCGGAAATACTTCGGTCCCACAGAAGGACCCTAGTTAAATGATAAATAATAAAAGCCATTGTAAATAGAAACACTCGGGTCCAACATACGTTAAAAAAAAGAGTCAAAACACACACAACATATTGACTGATGCAGTTTAACATACAACTCACAATAGCTAGTAAGAAATAATAAAAAATTTTACACAATAAAATATATCTTGCGCATTTTGTAGCCGTAAGATAGGAAATAAAAAGTTGATAAAGTGTTCGTTTTTTACTAATATCTACGAAGCCGCATACATTAGACAACGCAGCTTTTTACGAACAGAGCATTTTTGTGAAGACCGACATAATGCACATTTTGATGTTTAGATGTTTTTGCACGCTCTGTAAAAGCACTTAGACAAAACAGAGATGGAAACATCATCCTTTAAACCTCTATATATTGCATATATTTTAGAGCATGTTAAACTCCGGCATTGAGCCAAAGTTTTCCCCTTGCCAAAACTTTTTATAAATACATGAAATGTTCTAGTTTCTCCATTTTCGCTCTGGACTGTCTGCAGCGGTGGATTTTTAGCTTTAGAAATTCTAGTTTAATTCACAATTTGGATCCAGTATCTCAACTTCTATCATAATATTTGCTTATATATTGTTTTTTGTCCTTCAAATATCAGTTTAGTGCCGTTGTATTTATTTCTATTGTATTTTATTTAGTTCGCAACAGTTCCATATTTTGATAATTGATTAATTTATATTCTCAAACAAAACTTTAATTCATGGTCCTAGCAATAATAAACGCCTGTTTTTCACATTAATTCATGGTCCTAGCAATAATAAACACTTGTTTTTCACGTAGTGTATTAGAAAAATATATTATTTCTTAGTGATCGTCCTGCCAGGCATTAACAAATAGAGCCTATGAAATACCACAGTGAGAATCGGCTGTCCAAGTTTCAACGTTTGTTATTCAATCTGTTCCTATTTCGTGTTCGCATTCTAAAGACTTTTTACATTTGAATACATCTTACCACACACTTTGTTAGCTCCTAATTTTATTTATCAAAGCTAGAGGAAAATTTAAAGTTGAAGATGCGTAGGCTAGAACAATTTGTCGTCTAATCCGCACATTGATTGTGTCGTAGCAATTATGCAAAAAGTTTGGTTATTAATAATTACCTGTAGTAGCGCTAGTAAAGTAAATGAAAATAATTCGCTAATAATATTATCAATTAGCAGGGACATTCAACTAAAGTAACTGAAAATGAACTGTAAATAATTAGCTCCTTAATTACTAAAACATGATCATGTTCCATTTACACTTCTGGAGTCCACAAAGATGTTATATTCATTAGTAATATTATGAGTACAACATGCCAAACACCCGTGAAATCGAAAATAGTATGATCTAAAGCGCTCTTCAAATAGTCATTTTTGATTATTAAAAAATCATTAGAATTGCCTTAAGTTAAAATGAAACCAAATTAGCTTTAAAGTATTAGATAAGGAATGGCAAAAAGTAAATAAAAGAAGTCTGAAATTATCTTATTTGGTGGAGAGTCCTACATACAAAGAAAGAAAAAGTATATATGTTTAAATTTGCTTATATGACTTCGTTACTTGATCTGCTGGACTAATCAACAGATCAACATGAGTAACTTTACAGGCAACTGTATTTCACAAAGGCTGACTTTTAAAGAGGGTCCGTTATTCGATTTCAATCGAGAGAAAAGATAGAAAAAACGCTACGAGCAAACTTTACTAGAAGTCCTTTCCAAAGTTTAAAGTAGCAAATCCGATATGAGAGGTCACACAGTTTCACTAAAGCGTGCTTCCGAATTAACTTTTGTATTGATTGGTTACGTGCCAAGACTCCACCAAACTTGCGGCAAGCATATTCAACAAGATGTGTCTTTTGATTTTTTCTATTTTCCTATTCCACTACGCTGTCCTACGGTAACGATAGGCATACTGTATATCTCATCTGCAATCTTTAATATTAATCCGCAACATGCAGTCCCAAATAAATTAAATATCGAATCAATAACACACATTACTAGAGCCAGCGAATATTAACTACGATAAGAAGGCCCACTCAATGGCCAGAGAGCGCTACAATGGAATCGTCGTTTATTTTCTTCGTTGCCTGGTAACGATCGGCGAACTCCACAGCACACAGGTTGAATTTAAATAAAAGCTGGCCATAAACGATATTTTAGTTTGGGGTATATTTAATCAAATTTATGACGAAATTATTTATAGCACTATAATACTCTAGTTGGCGTTGGAAAAACACAATTGATATCTTTTGTCAAACTTACGTTATGGTTTTTTTATTATTATCACCAAATAAATATTTTGATAAAGTTTGTATTCAACTGACTGTTTCAAAAATCTGTTCACGTTTTTATTTATTTATTTATTTGGCAAGTACACTACAGAATTACAAAATATTCCAAATGATACACAACATAATTATTATAAAAATATCCACGTTGCTGAAAATGTACATAAAATTTTAAAAGAACAATAACTATCGAGATAAGATCTTCTTTTTAAAGCTCAAGAATGAACAGCCAAACAAATCACAGTCATTAATATCATCATTATAGACCTTCCCAAGTCGATCAGACATTCGTCTAAAACCATAATTTGTGCGGTGTGGTCTCTCATTAAAATTTTCTGTGGCGGGTAGATCTTGCTGGTATTTTGAAAAAGATATTAGATAAAAGCATACTGCTGTCAATGTGCCCGTTAATTAATTTAAATAGAAAAAATAACATTGCATTATGTCTTCTTTTTTCCAAGGAATCCAAGCCCACCAACTGGGATCTGACGTTATATGGAATATTTCTATACGGAAATCTATGCTTGTACAAAATAAATTTGCAAAACTTATTTTGTACATTTTCAAGCCGTTTAATTTGGGAGTTATAATAGGGTGACCACACCACACAGTTATATTCTAAAATACTACGAACTAAACAATAATATAAACTTTTTATGGCTTTAGTATCATTAATATTATCGCAGTTTCTCCTAATAAAACCTAGCATTCTAAAGCCCTTCAAAATAATGTTATCAAGATGAGTGTTAAAATTCAATTCCTGGTCAAATGTAACACCCAGGTCATTAAAAGTAACAACTTCATCCAAGAAATGACCATTCAAAATATAACTTGAACGAATAGGAACTTTCCGACGGTGAAAACTTAGGAATTTACATTTTGTGGAATTTAGTCTTAAAAAATTATCGCTACACCATGCGCTGAAGTTGTCAAGGTCAGACTGAATCATCTGACAGTCCTCCACCTTATCAACAACACGAAAGAACTTTAAATCGTAGGCATAGAGAAGACACTCGCAGTGTTCAAACGCGGACACAACATCGTTCACAAACAGTAAAAACAGAACTGGACCGAGATGAGAACCCTGTGGGACTCCAGATGGCACTCCAATCTCACGCGAGATAACCCCGCACAATCTCACCCTCTGAGTTCGGTTGCTGAGATAGGATTTAATCCAGCGAAAGTAAGCGCCACAGACTCTCAGAGCTTCAAGTTTGTTCAGGAGTAAATCATGGGATACACTGTCAAACGCTTTTGACATGTCGGTGTATATAACGTCGACTTGAAAACCCTTCTCAATATTTCCACTAAGGTAGTCCTGGAATTCGGCCAAATTAGTGGTAGTTGACCTACTCTTGTAAAATCCATGTTGTTTAGGACTTATATAGTGCTTGTAAGTGTTAAATATTTCATCTGTTATTATAGATTCGAATATCTTCGGAATGATTGAGAGCAGAGAAATGCCTCTATAGTTACCAATGTCCTTCTTGGAGCCACTTTTGAAGATAGGGAAAAGAGTTGACTGCTTCCAAATAGTTGGGAACTAAGAATTATCAAACGACTCCCGAAAGATTATTTGAAGTGGCTTGGCCAATGCCGATGCACACCTCTTCAGAAAAAAGGGAGTAAGTCCATCAGGACCAGCACCCTTTCTGGCATCCAATGAATTCATCTTCTCCAGGATCCCTTCGACCGTGAAATTGTGCCCTGACAAAACACTATAAATATTCTCCGGAACATCAGGTATTGAGCTCCCGGAGAAATCGGTGTAACATGACTCAAAATGGTCAGCAAATGCATTGGTAATGTCTTGGGCAGTTCTTCTTGCATGACCCTGGTATTCCAAATACTTAGAAATGCCACTATCCTTTCGTAAGCTGTTGATGTACGACCAAAAGTACTTAATATTAGATGGTATCATCTGTTACAAACAGCAAGTAGCAGAGATCAATCAAATACTTTGTTTCCCTCCTAACACCAGTGTATCTTTCATAATCATGTGGTTGGCCAGATCTTTTGTATTTTTTGTACAGTCTGTTCTTGATAGATATTAGTTTTTTCAGCTCGGGACTGTACCAGGTTGGAAATTTTTCATGTGTAATAATTTTGGTTGGAACAAATTGGTCGATTACTACAGCGACTACCCCATAAAATTTCTGGACTATGTCATCAACATTATCCAAATGGAGAATATTATCCCATTCGACCGACGAAAGATAATGTTGAGTACTGTCAAAATCAGCGCGCTCAAACACCAAATACATAATAAAAAGACAAAGACTATACTATACTGCTAACGTGCTAATACTCCGTTGAGGTTATGTGTTGGTGTTGTACCTAACTGTGCAACAACTGAAGCCAGATTATCAGAAAATGGCGCGTCGAAATGAGGATCCCTTATTGGCTAAATTTGTAACGTGCGCAGTTTTCCCTGCTGCTGTCTTGTTTGAGCATTTACGATTCTCTGTTTTTTGCTTTATATGTTGTACTGAAAGTATTTTAAAAATGGTTTTATTTCATTTAAATTACCCTTAACCCAACGCATTATTAAATTGGAATTTTAAAAACTATATCTGATTTAAAATCGTCGGTACGGGTGGCAAGAAATTGAATAATCAATTAAACACTTAATATAAACATAAACATAGACATATTTATTAAATCCTTGTACTTTGCAAGTAACAAGTATGGATCAAGTCAAAGTGTCGGCGCATTGCTAATAATGGGCCGTAGTAGAGTTTATTGTTGTACATATAAAACTATAGGTATAATAATACAAACATTATTTGATACATATATAATAGAAGTAATGGAAACGTGAAAAGTTGAAATATTGCTAACCTATACATCCAGATATTCGTGAACATTATAGAAACTATAGCTTATTAAATATTCTTTGACAGACCTTTTAAAAGCGTTTCCATTCAGTTCGTGCTTAAAATTATCAGGCAGTTTATTGTATATTTCCGCACCAATATAGTAAATATTATTTTCAACAATACTAAGAGTGTGAATCGGATACACTAGATCAAAACGGTCACGTGTACCATAATTATGAAAATAATTGTTCTGATAAAATTTTTGAAAACTTTTTCTTACGAAAAGAAGCACTTCAAGAATGTATAATGACGGTAGCGTAAGGATCCTGCATCGCTTGAACAACGGCCTACAAGTAGCCAGTGCAGCCGCCCCCGCAATTGTTAGAATCACGCGTTTTTGTATCTTAAAGGCACGAGTCAAGTGTGGTGAGCCGCCCCTAAAAATTAAACCATACTTTATATGGCTGTAAAAATGAGCATAGTAATACGAATAAACATCTATTGAGGAAGTCTATTTCAAACGATAAATGGCATATCATGAGATAGCCAATTTCCTGCATAGTTGGTCGACGCGTGCATCCCAGCAGAGCCCACTATCCAGGTGAACACCCAAAAATATTACACATGCCTCTTGGTGTATTGATTTGCTATTAATTTTTATTAGATATGATTCATTGAGGATGCGAGTTCTTGGAGCAAAACAGACAAAGTTAGTTTTACCGACGTTCAACCACAACCAGTTTGCATTGAACCAACCATGAAATCGTTGTAACATTTCTTGAGCTACTCGGATAGCTTCCTGAATACTATGACTTACCACTAAGTAACTGCTATCATCAGCAAACAAAGTTAAATTACTGTTATTACAAACATCCGGTAAGTCGTTAATAAATAACAAGAACAAAAGAGGACCCAGAGCGGATCCTTGGGGTACTCCACATGTTATGTTTAATTTTTCGGATTTAATTCCATCAATTTCAATAATCTGATGACGGTTACTCAGATAGAATTGCAACCACTCGTGAATTTTGCCCCTCAAGCCGCACCCAGAGAGCTTCTCCAGAAGAAGAGCATGGTCAACCAGGTCAAAGGCCTTGCTGAGATCCATAAATATACCAATGCATTTATTTTGATTATTTAAGTTTTCGTAGATCTTATCTAAGAACTCAGAAATTGCGGAGTGTGTGGACAGGCCACTGCGAAAGCCATGCTGACAACCCCTAAGAATGTTAAAACGCTCCAGAAAATCCACAATTTGATCGTATACAATTCGCTCCAACAACTTTGAAAGTACAGGCAAAATGGCTATTGGCCTATAACTTTCGTGGGCAGATGATTCGCCTTTTTTAAAAAGCGGAACTACCTTTGCTGTTTTCAAAGTATCAGAAAATATGCCACTCATGAGCGACCAATTAATTAAATATGTCAATGGAAACAATATAGTGTGAGCAATTTTTTTAAACACATTTGAAGGAATGTTATCGAGTCCAATCGAAAAGGAACTTTTTAGTTTTTTGACTGTTGCCATGATTTCACATTCATTAACAGGCCGCAGAACCATTGTGTCTGGTAGCAATCTATTCTGCGGAACGCCATCAGCATTTGAAAATTTAGTGGACACATTTTTTGAAAGATCAACAAAGTACTGGTTAAAACAATTCACAATTTCATTTCCATCATTCAGCACAGCACCCCTTTCATTTTTTATACTAGAAATTAGATTTTTCGCCTTTTTATTATTATTGTTAATGTTATTGTTAATAATTCTCCATGCCGCCCTAGATTTATTGTCCGATTCAAAAAATAATTTATTGTTATACATCTGCTTCGCTTTCTTAATAACATTGTTATAAATTTTTTTTGTGCATATTGTAGTAATTTTTATCATAATCACGCCCGGTCGCATTTTTTTTCCAAAACAAGTTTTTTAGTGTTTTTGATGATATCCTAATTCCCAATGTTATCCAGGACGCTGGTTTACCCAGCTTGTCTTCTACTTTTTTTTAAAGGAAATGCTATATCAATGTAGTGCTGAAGATAGTTTAAAAATAAATCAAAACCCCGGTTCAAATCCTCCGCTTGGAGCACGCCCCGCCAGGTTTCCCTGCCTATGTAGGCCTTAAAATTTTCAATGTTATTTTGGCTGTAGAATCTTTTGTAAATAATATTTTGAATTGAACTTTGTTTAGTGGGGAAATTCATTATTTGCGCAGATAATGATAGGCAGTTCATCCATATGGAGCACGCTACATCACTAGAATTATAATTTGTACATATATAGTCAATTAGTGTGGCTGGTCTGACTGTAACGCGAGTGGGCTCATTCACAATGTTTTCCATTCCATAAGAACGTAAGATATCCTTTAAGTCGTTAACCGTACTTGAAGTCCCGAGAAAATCAATATTTAAGTCACCAGACAGTATTATTTTATCGTTTATTGAGTGACACAAATCACCAACAAATATTATTCAGTTTTTCAAAGAAGATATTTAAATTGGTATTAGGTGTTCTATATACATTCACAACATGGTGTAGGAATTCGATCTTGGCTACTTTCCCTTTTTTTATCAACCAATTGCTATTGGTCCATAATATAGTTTATTTTCTTTCTCTCTAAGATTTTTTTCCTTTTATAAACCGGGCACTCGATGTCAAACACAAAATGATTCACGTCATAATTCGAATTTTGAAAAGAGTTTGCTTCTATGCAATTTATACAGTTATATATATTTGTACTTACGCAGTCTTTGGTTACATGATCCTTCCCATCACAACGTAAGCATTTTTCCGCATCAATACAATCAGCAGCTCTGTGGCCGTATCTACCACATTTAAAACCAAAAACATTTAACCTAAAGAGACCCGACAACTCATTCATAAAAATCCGAAATCTTGCAAAAATATCAACAAAACGATTGTCCCGCCTCCTTATATTTTTATGTATCGTGTACAAACTTTTGTCAAACTTCGTCCCCACTACTAAATGTAGTATTGCCCGCCCCCGCCTGAACGAAAGCAAGGACAGTTCATAGACGTAGACTTTGAAAATGTGAGTCCATCATAATAATAATTTCAATAAAGTAAATACGTTTAATTTGAAATGATGGTATTTATTCGAGTGCATTATTTAAAATATATTTATGTTTTATTTATAGTGTGTGGGTTAGATTGAATTAGTTTGGGTTAGATATGGGTTCTGAAGGTTAGTTAACACAAAATAGTTATTTTGCTGTGTCACGAAATTTTTCCGTGTCCTTGTAAAACCACTGCGGATGAAACCAAAGAAGTATTCACTTCAAAAATTATTTAATAGAGGTTGGTAAATGACTGCAAACATATCAGATTATCCATTAATATCACATACATAGGTAAGTATTACAAAATATTAATAATCACATCACAAAATGGTGCCCACTGTACTATTGTGTTTCTATTACTTTTACTCACTTGCGGAAACTCAGGTTTGGATGATAATAGCTGGAGATTTTGCATACCTCACACCGCAAGACCATCGTTACTTTGATATAAAGTTTATAAAAAATATTTATAGGAAATCACTCACGAAATACAAAAAAGCTACACGTCGCGTCGCGTCGCACAAATTCAGGCTTTAAAACGTTCATTTGAAATTAAACAAAACTGGGCGAATAGTGCTATTTTGCACGTTTTTTAATGAAAAACATTTATTTATTCAAGTCGCGATCAAAAGTTGGACGGCCATCTTGTTACTTTTGACGTCTGTATTATTAGGAATCCCATTCAAAACGGTGTCGAAATATTTGCTAGTGAGCTTTGACATTGCACAATTTTGTTAATATCATAGAAACCAGTCATCAAAAATAGTGTCGAAAAGAGCTTCTTTTCGACACAACTTTGCGTATCGAAAAGACTTCTTTATGATACCAAAATAGAAATAGTATATTGTGCAACAAGTGCTGAAAATAAGGCTTTTCAGCACGTGTAGCATACTATACTTTTTCTACGACTGCTACATACAGGGTGCCCCACTGGGAGTGTGGTAGAAAATTACATGTTATATGGGAAACATTTTTATTATTGATTTATCAAAAATTGAGTAAGAGATTCTCGTTAAACTATAACTAGGGGCACAGTCCTAAAATGGGGCCACCGGAGTGGGGTCCCTATTTTCCAAATATTTTGAAAAAGAGGCTCCGAGAGCGAAGCCCTAAAATGGGGCCCCAGGGGGGCGAAACCCTAGAATGGGGCCTATGGTTCGGGAGTCCCAATTTTTACAGATTTAGCAATGAAGCCCCCGGGGGCGAAGCCCTAAAATGGGGCCCCAAGTCTTAAAAGCAGGCCTTTGATATACGAGTTCCATTTTCTACAGTTTTGCAAAAAGGGGCTCCCGGGGGGGTGAAGCCCTATAATTGGGCCCCCTTTTTTAGAGATCTGGTAATGGGACCTTTGAGGGCGAAGCTCTAAAACGGAGACGAAGCCCTTTAATCTAAATACCCGATTAATCGTGTGAATGTGAAAAGTATACTTTGCACACGCCGTGTGCAAAGTATACCTTTCACACGATGTTTGAAATGTCCAGTTTTCAAGAGCAGTTAGTGCGTTTTTGTCTATTTTCAGGGCAGTCGTAGAAAAAAGTATATTCAACTTACATTTGCAATGAATGGTCATTGCATAATATACTATTCAGCAGCTAATAATGAAATAAATTTTCCGAAAACTTATTTCCTGAATAATTTCAAATTTGAACACGAAATTTATGAGATACCAAAAATACGCAATTTTATCCCGTGGGGGTAAACGTTTTTGTCACACATAGGGTTTTTCTGCTCTCAATGGTTAAACGAAAAATTGAATCATACCACTGCTAGCCTAAAAATAAATTGCTTATCATTATATTTGAGACAAATAAAAAGGAACTGAAGTATACAAATTTTATTTAAAAACATACAAATATGACAAATATCTGGTTAATGACATATTCAAAAAGTAGCTTAATAACTATTTTCTTCTATTAAATACCTATTAAAACATATTTACAGCAGTGCCTTCACTGGTTAAGAAACGTTACCAAGTTAGTATACTTATCGAATGGGGAAGAGCCGTCGGTCGTCGACCTCGAATGCTCTCAATCTATTGGTGCAGTTACTTTACTACGTGCATACTATAAATATTTTGGGGGTAAAACAAGGCGGAACCAAGGGAAGCGGCATTGTCAAATGCATTGACATGTAAGAACTTCAGAACAGGTTTTTGATGAATCAAAAATGGGGAAAATAAGTATTTAGTGTTATAATTTAATATGAAAAAAGTATGTACAGTAACTCGTAAACTTAAAATTTGGCAACGCTACATCTATCGACCATAGAATGTGCCTCAATGTTGGGGGAAAACAAAGAACCCTTTGTCCCGTCTCTTCAGGTTAAATGTCTTTGTTTAAAACAACGATAAACAGAGACGTATTCAATCAAAAACGCGACAAACTGAAAAACCTATACATATTTTACATCTGGATTCCATACTCGAACAAAATGTTTTTGGATCGCACTCGACGATAGCCATATAATTAGTTTTCATTTTCTTGACTACTATTATTTGTAGATGTGTATCTTCATGCATTAGTGATTGATTTTGCTTCGGTATGCAAGCCTCTATATCTTCTTTCTGAAAATCGTCTACGATATCCACTATCTTTTATCTAGGATATTTCTCTTCCGGCGATTTTATATCATATTTGCCTTTAAGCTTTTTATCTACAGAGTTCTTTAGTTTGTTTACCTCTGTGTGTTGCATCTCATTAATATCCCACCATCCTTAACCTCTTTCATTTGTAGTATCCCTACACCCAAGTCTGTGGCATTAACGGCATTTCGGATGGCTTCTTTAGTTTTTTTATTATCTTGCTTTGACTTAGGCTTAATGACTAGAACTTCTCCCTTGGATTCACTGCTTACTGCTGCATATGTTCTTGTAAAAGCCTCTTTTCTTTCTGGTGCCATTGTGACGGAATTTTTTTTTCAGAAATTTTCTTCAGCTCTTCCTTTATGCTATCTTTGAATACATCAAATTCTTTTTTTAGGCTATCAGCAGACTTTGAAACTTCAATGCAACTACGACAGAACCATCGCAGGCCTGGTATACTCTTTATAATATCTAAGTTCTGCTTGCTTATTCCCACACACTCAGAGTGGAAATTAAGCTTGCATATGCCTTCACATCTATACTCGTCGCGCCGAACAGATTCACCAAACACGGAAAATACGGATACAATAATTCTTCTTATTTTATGATTCCATTGACTCCAAACATAGGAACTTTCATTAACACACTCTATTTTTATTTTTAGTAATATGGATAAGAAAGATCGAAATGAAAAACAAAACATTGGGTCGATTCAATCATAAAATAAGACGAATTGTTTCCGCGATTGGTGAATCTGTTCGGCGCATCGAGTATAGAGATATTAGATTCATTTCGCCTAAACTTTTGGTTAGATCTACCACACTCGTCCGTCATGTCTAATGTTCCGGCCGAGACCGCATATAGCGTAGGTCTCCGACCATTCAAAGTCCTATTTGTTTTTTGTTACTAACAGGCAAATATACGCCGATAAATAACGATTTTAAACTATTTTATCACTTGCTAAATTGTTATTTTAGCAAATAACTGAATAATCGATTAATCGAAATAATCGATTAATCGATATTTTCTGAAATATTAATCGATAAGTCATTTAATCGATTATTCGGTAATTTCTTAAAAGTGAATCGAATAATCGATTATTTTCGCCCACCCCTAATCCCATAATATTAGGATACCGTTTATTTCTCGTTACTCTCGGCTGTACTCGGCGATCTCCGGAGCTTACGTATTTGTTTACTATTTTAGGATGTCCAATATTTCGCTTCACGCATGTCCCTCCGCTCGCTACGGGGGCGCGGCGACAAACAAAAACTAACCAAAACTAACCCAAAATAAAGAAAACAAACTTTTTATACACATAACCTTAAAAAATATAATGAAAACACGTGTTGTCACTGACGAGAATCGAACCCGTTCCACCGCGCCGCCGCCGTTTCACTAACGCCAAGTCCTACGTGAGCGATTTACAGTCGACGCGAACGCGAAGCGCTGGCGATGCCGTACGAAAAGTTAATATAGTCGCACGGCATCGCCACTGATTCGCGTTCGCGTTCGCTGCAAATCGCTCACGTAGGACCGGGCGTAACTGCATCTAACCACTGAGAACCAAGCACTTGAAGGCTTTACGTTGGACCGTGTAAATTCCGCGCCTCCCGGAGATCGTCGAGTACAGCTGTAAGTAACGAGAGATAAATGGTATTCTCATAATATTATAGTAAGTGAAACTGAAGCTGAAATTTCGGTAGAATCATTATTTCTGATGCAAGACTGGTGTTATTATAAAAACAGGTAATTAATACTTTGGCTGAATCAGCAGTAAAAATTTATAATTTAGTTTCAATTTGTAAATATGGCTTTGGTATTACCTTGGGAGAGTCAGAATATAAGCAAGTGTTTTTGAACAACAGATGCACTGATGCTTCTATACTTTTTACTAGTTTGGTCCCTATTAGATTAATTTTTAGAAATAGCGATAACTGAAATACTTGTATGGCAAAATTGCAGGCCCTCGTCAACGCGTTTCTGTCGTCCACTTAACATTCATTTTGCTCGTGAGACTCCTAACCGTTGCAAAAACAAAATTTGGATCATCGAATTAAAAAATTAAAACACTTTTTTTACAACGAAGAAGCCCTTAATTTTCAAAATCATTTTTTAAAACGGGTTAATACAAATGATTTTTATACATGATTCTTATCGTTAGTGAAAATTGATACACCCTATATATAAATATAGATGATGAGCCAAAAATTCAACAATTATTTGTCTAAAACACGATATATTAAACGAATAATACTTAAAAAGTTTTATGTCTTATTTCTGGTAAACCTTATTATGGCCAGCTTTCCTAGAAATTCGACCAGTGTGTGTCAGGTCCAAAGGTCGCATGCCAGTATCATGCTAGTTTTCGCGCGGGGAAGGAGGCATACCGTTGACTTGCCGCCGCGGAGAGTGAATCTTCTTATCGTTAGTTAATATTCGCTGCTAGAGCTAGTCGACCGATACGTGTCCCCAAAATGCGCGTTCTACGACAAACACATATTAAAACGTCTAATCAGGAGATCAATTGACATGATTCCTGAAATATCAGACCAAAATGAAATTAATTATAACGAAAGCTACATGATAGAACATTAATCAAGACCAAAACAATACGGCATTTTATGATCATGTAAGCACACAAACCTTTCACCATTCAGCAATTACGGGATAAGGTAAGTTTAAATATTAGAAAATATGATATCGAGAGTTTGTTTCCATGGTTGCTTTCATGTTCCATTACACCTTAAAAGCTCTAGCCAACCCCGTTTCTCCTAAGAAGGTCAAAAACATAAAACAAAACACCAGGAGTCAAAAAACATTCCCAAAACAATACAAGCATGTGAAGTAAAGGGCAAACTATCCAGGAATTTGATTAATATAGAAATAGATATAAATTATATAATAAATTAATATATATTTTATACAATAAAAGTACCGTGAGACCACTTTAGCAAAAATCCTAAGCAAATTTAACATTGTTGATAAGCATGTTCTCGAAACAAGATTGGGGTTAAGTGCCCCAAAACCCACTTAATACTAAATATTTACTTTTATTTAGAGCAAGCACATGTGTGACCCTCTTCACCCTTTGTAAAGGACACAAAAGTGAAATAATATTGTTGAAACAGCTGGTCAAGTCACTACAACAAGATGAGAATTTGAATCGCTGAATTTCACCGGAATTAATTAGAAAAGTAATGTTATACCGTGTGACGTGACCAATATACAGGGTGTCCGGAAATAGCATCGCCAAATTACAGAGGGTGATTCTACATAAGAAAACATGAACATTTTTTCATATGAACATGGGTCCGGAAATGCATAGTTTCCAAGATATAGGGTGTCAAACTTTTTCTAAAAAATCAGTTTTTTGTTAATATTTTAAATATGATTTTACTGATTTTGTTGAAATTTGGCAGGGTTATCTGTAGTAATAAGGGGCTCATTTAGCCTTAATTAGATTAAAAATGTAAAGTCCAGTGGCGTCCCGGAGGGCATCATACCGAATATTACTGACAAAAAAAGTGTGCGCCGCTGACTTATTCAAACATTTTATATTTTTTTCGTATTAAGCAACTAAAAATACAATATTTTTGATTCCTGAATTGTTTTCGTATCTTGCGTCGTTTATGATAAAAAATGTAAAAACCGGTTTATTACATTTTCAAACTTTTTTGATAAAATCGATATTTTTATTTATATCTTAAATATGCTTTTACCGATTTTGTTGAAATTTAGTAGGGTTATCTGTAGTAATAGGCGGCTCATTTAGCCATTGCTAGATTAAAAACATAATGTCCAGTGGCGTCCCGGGGGCACCAAATTTTACATCAAACGCTGAAATAAACTGGTTTTATTTTTTTTCTCGAAAACGAAGCAAGATAAGAAACAAAAATGTTGTATTTTTAGTTGCTTAATACGAAAAAAATATAAAATGTTTAAAAGAGTCAGTGGCGCACATTTCTTTGTCATTAATATTCGGTATGATGCCCCCCGGGACGCCAC
Source organism: Pissodes strobi (assembly GCA_016904865.1). Taxonomy (NCBI): domain Eukaryota; kingdom Metazoa; phylum Arthropoda; class Insecta; order Coleoptera; family Curculionidae; genus Pissodes; species Pissodes strobi. The sequence goes on along the minus strand of MU183223.1, from coordinate 12,763 downwards.
TGGACATTATATTTTTAATCTAATAAAGGATTAATGAGCCGTCAATTACTACAGATAACCCTATTAAATTTCAACCAAATCGGTAAAAGCATATTTAAGATATAAATAAAAATATCGATTTTATCAAAAAAGTTTGGAAATGTAATAAACCGGTTTTTACTTTTTTTATCGAAAACGACGCAAGTTACGAAAACAACTCGAGAATCAATTATATAGTATTTTTAGTTGGTTAATACGAAAAAAATATAAAATGTTTGAAAAAGTCAGCGGCGCACCCTTTTTTTGTCAATAATATTCCGTATGATGCCCTCCGGGACGCCACTGGACTTTATATTATAAATCTAATTAAGGCTAAATGAGCCCCTTATTACTATAGATAACCCTGCAAAATCAGTAAAATCATATTTAAGATATTAACAAAAAACTGATTTTTTATAAAAAGTTTGACACCCTGTATCTTGGAAACTATGCATTTTCGGACCCATATTCATATGAAAAAATATTCATGTTTTCTTATGTAGAATCACCCTCTGTAATTTGGCGATGCTATTTCCGGACAGCCTGTATGATGACATTTTTCTTATGTGTGTCTGTATTTTGAAATTTAACGAATATTTTAGCAAATCCCACACAATGAGTAAAATCGAATTCTTGATAGATTAGTCAATGAAAACTAATTTAAATACTAAAAGTGTTTAAAGATTTTAATAGTAGAATGCTACATGAAGTTTAACGTTAATTAGCAGTCAAGTTTACAATCAATTACTGACCGTTGTGCTCTGATTAGTCTCTATTATGACCATAAACGTTTTCTGCGCCATAATCGAATAAGGTATAAAGGATGAGAGTGGACCATCTCATAGCATACAGAAATTTGCTGTTTTATGTCTAAAACTGATTTAAGTTTACGAACAGCAAAAATTATGCTAACATGAAATGACGACAATAACCTGCAATGTTTCTCCCAAGTAAGAGTGTCATCATCAATGGTTATCGCTAGGCATTTAACGGATTTGTGTCCGAAGAGTTCTCAATCTTGACAGCAGATTGTGTGGATTTGATTTATGTGAAAAACCATAAAATCAGTTTTTATCTAAATTTTGAAAAAGGTTACTATGGTTAAACCAATCATTTAGTTTATTTGATAGCTTTATTGGTTGTAATCTCTGGTAAATAGATTTGTCAAGCTCAACAATGGGCGAACTATCATCAGCATATGCCGTTGAATTGCTATGTACGACCTCAGTTAAAAGACGTTTCACAGACAAAACGAACAGCACATAATACTATATTGATCCCAGCTCGCCTGATGCCCCATTCATCTGTATAAATTGTTTTCTGCATGTCAAAAATTATTCAACAAGTCAAGATACATAGAAATATGAACTGAAGGCTTTTAAAATGTACTATTATTATTGTTTAATCTAGTAACTCCTTGATCGGTGAAAAAACGATTTACGTATACACCACCAGGCCATGGAGTTGCTTCCAATTTTGTTTTGTGCACCGTGACTTTAAAGGAGGAGTAATGATCCATATACTTTGAAATGAGATTCTCCGCAGTTACTTCAGGGAAAATGAGTATCAAAACCTTCTTTGCAACATGGTTAGCGAAACGCGCGTGCTGTTGAACAAATTGTATTCCAGTATTGTCGATAAAATTGTGTTGTAATGTATTTTGCCGAAGGTTCCAAGCCTAAACGTAAACTAAAATAGCTGGATTTTACCGGAATTAATTAGAAATGTTATGTTATACCGTGTGACGTGACCAATATATGATGATATTTAAAGAAGGTGCTCGTACTAGGCAAGATCAAGATTTTTTAGATCAAGGGGTTTTCAACCAGTGTTACAGCAAGGAAGGGGTTTCAGAGAGGTAGGACGTACATAGGTCAACAAGAAGCTCAATGGCCGAATGAGTAAAACCAAATTCTAGACAGAATGGTAAATGAAAAATAATTCAAATATTACAAATTTTGTTTAAAAATTTTAATAGTAGGATATTTGATGATAATGATGAAATTTAACTTTCAACTTTCCTCATTAGCCTGTTTTGTGATCATAAATATTTTCTGCGCCATAACCGAATATCGTGGAGAGTGCACCATATCATTGTACACAGGAATTTCCTGATTTGTATCTAAACCTGACTTAAGGTTACGAACCGCAAAACATATGCAAATAAGTTTTGACGACAATGTCCTGCAATGTTTCTCCCAAGTAAGAGTGTAATGGATATTTGTCTGAACATTTCCTTATTTCGACAGCAGTTGTGCGGATTTGCCTTGGGTGAAAAACCATAAAAAATGTTTTTCTAAATTATGAAAAAGGTTACTACGGTTAAACAATCATTCAGTTCTTTGGCAACCTTTATTGGTTGTTATCTCTGATAATATAGATTTGTCAGACTCAACAATGGTTGCATTTCTATGCATAGCTTCAGTAAAAAGAGTATTCACCATCAAAACAAACAGCACATGATCCAAAATTGATCCCAGCTCCTCTGATTTGATCGAATCACATGCCCCATTCATCTGGCTAAACTATTGTCCGTCTGTTAAAAATTATGAAAACAAGTCAGCTCCCCCAATATCAATCACATTTTACCATTTGTTGATGCAACATGTCAGGGTTTTCACAGTCGGATGGACGCCTGGCTGAGATAGCAGGAGATTTCGATATGAAGCTTTCCTGCGCAAGTATTTCCACCCCATCGGTAAGGAAAGAAAGACTATTCGGAATCTATTCCGTATAGGTAACAAAATGCTATAAGTGCAACCTCAAAATTTTTCGAGAAGCACGATGTCGATGCAATTGGCCGATACTTTTTAACCAATGTCGTCTCCTTTTTTTTCAATAATGGCATGATCTCTGAACACTACAATTTATTGGAAAGGATCTCAGACTGGAAACGGCTGATTAGCTGATTAGTAAGAATTGGAACACAACAATAAAATATATTTTTTAAAAAGATATATAGAAATATGAACTGAAGGTCTTTAAATTGTATTTTTATGTTTGATATAATCTAGTAATTCGTTGATCGGTGAAAAAACGATTAGGCATATACCACGAGGCCATAGAGCTGTTGCTGCTTCCAATTTAGTTTCGTGCACCGTGACTTTGAAATGTGATTCTCTATGGTTACTTCAGGGAAAACCAGTATCATAACCTGTTTTGGTAGTAGATAGGTCAACATGGTTAGCGAAACGCGCGTGGAGTGAAAAAATTGTGTTCCGGTATTGTCGATAAATTCTGTTTATTGCATTTTGCCGAAGGTTCCAAACCCCAACGTAGTCTATAGATGAAGTTAAATATTTCATTGAGGAAGCTGACTATAATGACTATTTGCTGGCGTTATTTCAATTATTGGTATTTTCGGTGCGTGTCATACGAAAGAACTGACAAAACTTCGTTTGAATGATAATGAATATTTAGCTACTTGTATCAAAATAAGCATCTCCAACAAATGATATATGTTCCGGAAATATTGTCAACTAACATAAAATCATACAGTGGAAAGTTTGAACTTAACCTTGAATCGCAATTATAAATTGTTGTTAATTAAAGTATAAACTGTTATGATTAACCTTGTTGACAATTCAAAACAATACTCGAGTTAGAGGTCAAAGTTTGGTATAAAAAGCTGTGCAGCAGCCCATACCGGCAGACTTTGATCTCCAGTGCGAACTACCGAAAGAGAAAAGCCCCTCTGGCAGATCAAAGCTCTCACTTTAAAAAAGACCTATCAGTGCGAACTACCGAAAGGGAAAAGCCCCTCTGATCAGGCACGTTTAAAAAAGACCTATCAGTGCGAACTACCGAAAGGGAAAAGCCACTCTGATCAGGCACGTTTAAAAAAGACCTATCAGTGCGAACTACCGAAAGGGAAAAGCCCCTCTGATCAGGCACGCCTTAAAAGTGAATCAGTGAAAATTAATAACGCCATAAGGCAAAGTGCTATTTAAATTAACTACATGTAAAAAGTAAACGACGTAACCTAAAACTTTCATCCGCCAAATAATTTATACGCCCTTCTGGCAAGCTTTTTTTTTTGCTATTCTCCTGGTAATGTATGTGACACGTGGTGGAGGAAGCCGTTTCGACCCCCGTACACAGGACCAAGGACTCGTCGAGGAGATACGCTTTTTCCAGATAGACCCCTGATCCAGCTAAAAATAATATTTTGCATCAATCCAAGCCGTCTATATTTTTTATAGCCGTGGTGACCCACTGTTTTCTGTACCACTTTTCTTTGAGATTTTTTGGCAATCATGAAAGTTGCCTCCTTGACATTTTGGTGAAGTTAAGAGTCATTGCCTTCTAATTATTTAAATCCGTCCTCGAATGTCAGATAAGATAAAATATAGTCTACGTTCTAAGAGTCAATCCGACACGCCTGCTAAGGACCCCACCTACCTCACAGCACAGCCATCTTCTCAGCATCAAGGAAATGAAGTAGATCGCCACCGGCATCCCCAATAATAAATCTAGAACAAGTTAAGATAATCTCATTTCTCGACAAGCCATTAGTGGAACCACCTAGTGAAAACTCGCAAATTTACCAAGAAAACATAGCATCGCACAGCAGCACGGAGGCTACAAAAGAGAGCGAACAGGACGAAGCACAAGATATCCAAACAGTACGTCACAACATGGCAAACACAACAATCACAGACGCTTTGGCTACTGCAAAGAAAGCAGCAATACCACAGTTTATTAGCCCACCTACGTTCCATCCTTGCAGATGCAAAGCCAACGATTTTATAAAATCATACGAAAGAACGGCAATAGCAAACGGATGGGATGATGCGTTAAAAATTGGATATTTTGAAACATTTTTGGACGGAGCAGCAAATCTATGGTTCCAGGAATACAAGGCAGCAAACCAAAATAATGGATGGATGGAATTACAAGCAGACTTTATCAGTGAATTCGAAGACAGAAATTATCAGATAGCACGTAAAAAGAGAGTGGAAGAAAGGAAGCAGTTAGAGAATGAAACAGTAATAAATTGCTTGTACGAACTTAGAGTACTTTATCACGACTACAAGGCAAACGTGGACATAGAAGAGTTTTTAAGTATATTTAGCGAAGGGCTCACCGAAGACAATTATTATAACTTTTACTGGTTGACAAACCCCCCCAACAGCCAACCTCGAGACTTAGACGAACTGAAGGCGCTAGCAGCAACTATAGACAAAGCACCGAGACGAAGAGAAGATAAAAGGCAAAACCATGAGCCAACAAACAGTTATCATCCTCTGAATACAAGCAGTCACATTCCTCAATATAACTATCGTCCTCCAAATAGAGAAAATTACCGTCCTCTATATAACTATCGTCCTCCGAATAACATAAATAATACAAACTTCAAGCGTCCAAACAATTACCACAAATATAATTATAATACGAATATACAAAATAACCTCAGAAGGCAAGAAATGCCACAAAACCGCAATAGCAACTTACAGAGGTTACAAACATATACAAAGAATGGTAACCAAAATCATTATAAGGAGGCCTACAAAAATAGCTATAATAACCAGAAATGCCACACCTGCGGAAAATTGGTACACTTCGCAGCAACTTGCCGCAGAGATCACCCAAAAAGCGGCGGATGGCCAAATTAAACACCCCAGTCATCCTAGCAGGAGGGGACAAGGAAAAGAAAGGCATACTTTGCATCACAGTAAAATTAAACAATAAAAATGTCACGGCAATAATAGATACTGGATCCCAAAACAACGTCATACAAAAAGACTGGACAACAGGCCTGAAACATAGAAATAGCAACACAATTCTCATAGGAGCAGGAGGGCATCGTATACAAGTAATGAGTGAAGTTACCACAGCATTACAAATAGGAAACAAATTTAAGCTCCAAATAAAGGCAAAAGTAATCAACAGTGCACCCTATCCGATAATATTAGGCATGGAATTTCTAGAACATAACAAGGCAGTAATAAATATCCCAAACAAAGAACTGATAATTCAAAATAAATACATAATCCGATTGAGATACGATTCAATGAATGGTACCGCACCGGGGCTTACATCTGTCAGCAGGGACAAAAAGCAGGACAACAACAAATTCAAGTTATTTTTACAACAGCAAAACAACATACAAGTAGATAAACTAAAATCCATTCAGGAACAAAATAGAAATATACAGTGCCTCGGCAAAGATATTCCAGCAGTATGGGGATTAACAGATATGAATAAAACAAAAAAGTATATAGCTAAAATACTTAAGCAAGAATTCCCAACAACAAATTGGAATAAAAATAATAAAATAGGAACAGTTTCAGTGACCAAAAATACAAAAGGCAAAACTGGTTTCTACCTCCACACTAGGAACAACGCACATAGCAGGCCAACACTCGAAACATTATTTGAATGCCTCATAAAACTAAAAGAACTATTAAAGCAAAAGGGAATTAATAAAATAGCCATACCTAGAAGAGGTTGGGGCTTGGATATTCCAGAATGGAATTCATTTAAAAAAATGTTGCACTACATATTCAAGTCAGACAATATAAATATTTTAATATGTAGAGACAAAAGGCCAAGAAAATTAAATAAAATAACAGGGCCATTTACAAACATTATGATAGAGTAGACGCCTAACATTTTTAAAATTAGAGCTAGAAAGAACTATGTCATCACAAAGGGAGAAACAAAAACATTAGAATTAGAAATCACAGAATACCAAGAAATAGAAGGCCATTCAAATATTTTTAATTGCAAATACAACACAGACTGGTTAGCCACAAAGCAATTATCAATTGAGGCAAATATATACACAAATGGGAAAAAATTGTTTATCCCAGTAACCGCAAAGGCAAATTACCCAGCTAAAATCTACAGGGGCACTACAATAGCAATGTTACAAGAAATACAAAAAGAAGATACCGCATACAACCTACACCTCAGCGAAGAGACAATAGACAAGAAAGAAATGATAACCATAGACAATCACCATCTAGACAACGTCACAGACCACAAAGCACGAATACAACTGGAAGAATTACTACATGAATATAGGGACGTATTTGCAAAATCTCCAAAATATATGGGAAAAACTAATCTAACCGAACACGTAATAGAATTAGAAGACAATAAACCACAGAAAAGCCGTCCATACCGTGTGTCCCAAAAAGAAAGAGGCATAATAGACGAACAAATCCGAGAAATGCTAGAAAGCGAGGTAATAAGACCATGCCACTCGCCCTGGGCGAGCCCCGTTGTACTAGTAAAAAAGAAGGATGGCAATACTAGGTTCTGCGTAGACTATAGAAAATTGAACTCAGTCACAAAGAAATCAAATTGGCCTCTGCCTCAGATAGACAATATACTAACCTATCTAGGCGATGCTACCTGGTTTAGCACATTGGACATGTTTTCTGGATACTGGCAAGTCCCAATACAAGAATATTCGAAACAATATACCGCTTTTGTAGCACAGGGACATGGTTCATACGAATTCAATGTGTTAAGTTTTGGACTATGTAACGCTCCAGCAACATTCCAAGAATTGGCAGATCGAGTATTCAGTGACATGAAGTGGAAAGAAATACTCATATACCTAGACGATGTTATAATATTTTCAAAAACATTAGAAGAACACTTGATAAAATTAAGAAAAGTCTTCGACAGATTACGCCAGGCAAATTTAACATTGAAACCAAGCAAATGCGAATACCTAAAGAAAGAGATAAAAATTTTGGGATTCAAGGTCAGTGACAAGGGTATATTACCTGACGAATCCAAGCTCACTTGCATCAGAAATTTTCCAACACCAAAAAAGCTCAAAGATATACAAAGCTTCTTAGGACTCTGTAATTTCTACAGAAAATTCATTAAAATTTTTTCAATGATTGCACGTCCATTACACGATATGACAAAGAAAAGCCCGACATTTAAATGGGGACCAAAGCGAGACGAAGCATTCGCAACATTAAGGGAAAAATTGATATCGGCACCTGTATTACAACACTTTAATCCAAACAAAGGCACAATATTGCACACAGATGCAGCTAAATGTGGAATCGGAGCCATATTATTACAGGAAGGTGATAATAAAATTGCACACCCTGTAGCCTACATAAGCAGAAGTCTTTCAAAAAGTGAGAAAAATTATACAATAACAGAGCTAGAATTATGAGGCGCAGTTTGGGCGCTAAGCTATGTAAGACACTTGATATATGGTAAACCAGTAAAGATCATAACAGATCATCATGCTCTCTGTTGGATAGACAGCATCAAAGAGAATAATAGGCGTTTAGCAAGATGGGCATTAAAGCTTGCGGAGTTTGACTATACAGTAGAATATAAAAAAGGAACATCACACAAAGACGCAGACTGCATGTCCAGACACCCAGTCCTACCTGCAGGAACACACGATCAAGGAGACAAGGACGAACTACCAACATTTGCACTGAGGAGCACAGAGGTAGCCGCTGTCCAGGACAAGGACCCATAACCGAAGTATTCATGGATGGAGTAAACCCTTTAGAAATATTTTGCATGTATGCTAAGTCCCATATACCTCATAGCGATTAGCAAAGAATATTTTAAAAGTAAAAAACCAGTGGCGGCTCGTCGTATAAAGCAACTGTAAAAATTACATTATAAATATTAAATGTTTTTTGACTAATTTCCAATCATAAAAGTATTAAAATACAATCAAAGATTAAAATATAATTTTTTAAGCGCTCAAATCGTTGCCCGACCGCATAACATAGCTGTAGTAAAGGCGGGAACAGACTAAGCAAACATTGTTGAACAACAGTTGAGCAACAGTTGATTAGCTGTTGGCGAACATAAATGTGCTGGAGGTTGACGAACTGTTCGGAAACATCGACCTACCTAGTTGTCTGCTGGTTACTTGTTGTTCGTTCAGTAGTTGTACGTCTTGGCATATTTTTGTCTTTTAAAAATATTAAATGTTTATATCCAAATCAGTGAGAAATGTACAATTCCTGTGTTCCTTGACCGGATTTTGAGGCACTTTTATCATATTCTCTCCTAACTGGGTCTGCAGAACCTTTAATTTTCGCTCAATTTCAGCTCGTAAAATCCCCAAAGCTTCAGTTATATTATTAAATGCATCAGTACGTTTGTTTTTGTTCTTATAAGCCTCATTTTGGAGATTACATATATTGGGATAATCTCTTATAAGTTCGATCAAGCTTATAACTTGCTCTTCACTCCAATCGTGAGACATTTTTAAATAACAACGGATGCTTACTGAATGCTGAATACACACGTATCGTCTAGAATGCTACAAATTTTTGCGTTGCATGTACACACTGGCGATGCTGTTGGCGCACTGTTGAGCTACATTTCCTTTGAAGTACCGCCTCGGGAGCGAACATCGTACAACAGATCGTCAACAGCTGCGCAACAGTTGAGCAACACGTACACACTGTGCGAACTCCCATGTTGCCCAACTGTTGTTCTACAATGTTTGCTTAGTCTGTTTCCGCCTTTAGACCAGAAATGTTTGCTTCATACGTGTCATGCGTTGCAGGTATAGTACTACGCTTCACACCTGTTCAGTTATATAAGACGCGACTTTAAATCAAAGAATTTTAGTAGTCGTATGAGACGCAAAAATTAGTGCATGTATAGGATTTATTTTTAGCAGTAGCTTGCACGTTGTCTTTGTTTTTGAACAAGAACTTTTTATTTAAATTTTTCTTTTTTTAAAAACATAAAAAACAAACCAGAAATTATTGATAAATATATAATTCAATTGTTTTATGGTGTATTATAAAATTAAAACCCAACAATCAGAATAAAGAATAGGTAGGTACTACAATCCTCGTTTCTTTTTTCTTTTTTTCTTGAAGGGTTAAGTATCGCGTCAAGTGTCAGGTCGTCAGGTGCTTATTCCTAATTAAAATTAGATCACGTCGATCACGATGATCGGCAAGGGCCCTTACAACAAGGTAAGCTGATTTGTATTTTATTTTAATAAAGCAATATTGCCTTATCCGAGGTTTTGTTTATAAAAATTATTTTTTGTTCTCGGTAATCCCCACCTCGCGCCGAGCTAACAAACAATTATTAGACCAATTATTGTCATGTATGGTTGCGAAAGCTAGACACTAGCCAAGGCAAATGCACAAAAACTGAGATGGTTTGAAAGAAAACTGCTTAGAAAAATCTTTAGATCAACAAAGGATTTACAGACACAACAATACCGAATCCGCACAAATAATGAGCTCAAGGAACTTTATAACCTACCAGATATTATGCAAGAAATAAAATTCCAGCGGCACAGATGAGCGGGTAATATACAACGACAAACGGATCAAAGACATGTCAAACTTGTATAGGAACAAAACTCAGTTGGAAAAGAAGAAGTTTGAAAAAGATAAAAAAAATTAAATAAGTATATTGAGTATATTTACCTACAGGATTGCCAAATCGTTTATCAAACAGCTGTATCAAGAAAAAAATTAATAAAACGAACGCTACATTATGGACATATAACTGAAATCGAAATAATGCAGAGTAATATTAATTGTCTCAAAATGACATATTGTGAGTTGTTTTCATTGTTCTTTTCATTCTCTTCACACTTTAAAAAGCGTTAAATAACCCCGTTTCTTCTTGGAAAGTTAAAAATCAAGTGAACTAAATGAGTAAATGTTTAGATCACTAAAAGAACACTCCCAAGAGTTAATGTGAACAGAGGAAAGCAGGTATAGGGCGTCTAGAAATGTAGTCAATAAAGTCCGCTTGCTTCAAAAAATTGATAAAGGATAAATTAAAATTAGAATTCACTGCACATGCACATGTATTTTATAAAATTAAGAATCTATAAGGCTATTTAAGCGAAAATCTTATGCCAAGTTAACTCTTATTTGAGCATGTGGGTCCCCGGGACTCTTTGAAATTTCAATAAATCGTAGCTCCCACTATTTCGCACCGAATCCATCGCCTAGCATGTCACAGTATCTTCTCGCAGTAACGCCGGGAAACGATCGCTGTTTGGACGTATGTGTGTGAAGTTCTTCTTTGGTGTATGTACCACGTGATATGAGTCCATGGGACTCATGGTGTCTTATTACTCTTTTCCTTATGTAACTATTTTAACTAAGTGCTTATTTCTATTGTTTGTAGGCAACGTAATGGCAAATTTGAATCCAAAACCTGGTCCAAATACGGTAAATGCCCTGGATGAGAATTTTCAAACCGTGGTTTACAGTTGGCTGAAAGCGATGGAGCAATCAGACGATGAACAAGATTTTGGGATCCTGGTAAAAGAAGAGCAACAAAAAGGAGTAGAAGAGTTTCTTTCGGATTTGGATGATTCTGACTATATACAAAATGAACACGAAACAGCATCGAAAATTTCTAGTGGTTCAGATTTTGTTATCGAGATCGATTATTATGGCAAGAACAGGTTCAATTGGTCTTCCAGTCCTCCAGTACGAAATGTACGAACTTTCATACAATATAGTTCGTGGATGGGAGCAAGGTATCGAATGTGCGAAGTTTCGAAAACGTTCGTTTCACTTTTCGCATGGCCCTCCGCTCGCTTTGCTCGGTACGGGGGTTCAAGAAAAGGAAACTAACCAGGTGCTAGCCAAAACTAACCCAAGACACACCCAAAATCAAGAAAAGAATAATTTTGTCGAAAGCTTCGGGTACGCTCGGGATTTTCGATACTTTGCACATTCGATACTTTGTGGCTTTCCCTAGTTCGTGTACCTTGTAATATCCCTCATAATAGTCCTCTAGAGTCCTTTCAATTTATTTTGATCAACGTATGATGGATATTTTTCTAAGATGTACTAACAAAAAACTAGAAAGTATGAAATCAAAACATCCCGCTGATTATAATTTTAGAGAATGTACTATTATTGAGCTGAAAGCACTGTTTTCGCTTCTAAGTTATCATGCTGTATTGAAGTTTAATCGTGAAAGTATACTTTCATTATTTTCTGCGGATGGAACTAGTCCGGGAATCTTCAGGGCTTCAATGGGGGCTAGAAGGTTCTGTACATGACTTGTCGCACTAAGATTTGACGATTTTGAAAATCGAAAGGTTCGCAAAGCTGATGATCCCGAATGCGCTATTTCTGAAATGTTAGATCTATTCAATGAAAATTCTCAAAGGTGCTATAGTACGGGAGCCAATGCGACAGTGGACGAGATGCTATAATAAATCGCATTTAGAGGTAAATGCAAACTTAATATATATATGCCTAACAAACCGGCAAAATACGGTCTAAAGTTGCAATGCTTAGCAGATGCTAGGACTCATTACATTTGTAATACCTACTTGTATACTGTAAAGTTCTGATGGAAAAAAATTACCTCCAGAAGGCAGAAGGAAGTCCATGCTACGCAAACAGGTCTGCGGCTTTGTAGACCTATATTCAAGGCTCAACTTTTTAAAAGGATTAGCCAGTAATCTCAATGAAAATAATCTGAAATAGCTACTATACAACTCAAAAATTCCACGCCAAGCCAAATACCCAATTCAATCTCTGCTGTCTTATAAAGTTATAATAAAAGAACAAAAATAGCATATCTTTGCGTAAATATTTTAGACCTAGTTGTTTGGCTTGTTCGAAAAATATATGCATGACCTGCGTAAAAAAAGAATAAACTAACCTAAAGTTGCGTTTATCGTCAACTCATGCACGTTTTTGTTCTTTTGTATATTTTGCCAGTTTTTTATTTTATTTCTTTAGTAGTTTATATACCACAAGTCTGGTTTTTTACAAAAAGAATTAGAGTT
>MU183222.1:199800-220139 GCA_016904865.1 Pissodes strobi | reverse complement strand
AATAATTTCACGTTGTGCCTCTAGGTTTAAACATGTCAGGCTGTAGGAGATTTCAAGTTCGAAACTACGACCAACCAATTATCTCGTTAGTCGCAAGTTACGAGGTCACATGTCTTTTCTATACAACATGACAAGACAACTAATTGCTTTGTTTAAATATATAGCGCCAGGGGAGATTTTTTATATGAAGTCAGTGAAATTACGAATTTCTTAAAGCAACACTTCTTTATAACAATGCCTTTATATTCATGCTTCCTAAATCATAAAGATATTAGGATAAAAGCTTGAGATACAGCGAACAGTTGAGATAATCAGATCTCTGAAACAAGTGTCGAGACTATTAATTCCGAAGAAACTTTTGCGTAAATTTGAGCAACTTGAAATTGAATAATCATTTAATCAGGATTTTGTCACTTGTTTCAGCCGTCGAATATTGTAATGAGAGATTAGAAGTTAGTCCGATTAAAGGAACAAAAGTCCCTTAAATTTCGATCGTGATATATATTCTTATATTTTCAGTTTTAATCTTAGCAACTTGCTTAATTCTTCGAAAAGCTGAGACAGAGCAAAAATAATAATGGTATTTCACAGATATCTGAGATTCGGAATTTTGTTTAATAAAAATAGAAGCAAAATAGTGCTAAATATTGACATTTAATGTCAATTCAAAATATCAATTTAATATATTAGCGACATTTTAGCCACCTATAATCTGATCGACTTCCGATGCTCCTAGAAATGTTCATCGTCTCGTCACGCAGACTTATAGTTTCTTCCTTTTCACTGATAGATTATGTGGTTGATACTCTTTTTACCTTAGATTAGAACTTAGTATACCAATTTAGAATTTTTGTCTTAAAATTTAAAACATTAAATATTTCGTACTTTGGAATATCTGGGAACGTACCCAATCGCTATCGCCGGTACAGCTCGAAAGCGTTATGTGGTCTACTCTCATTTTTGAACATTCCCTTGACGGATGTCAAAGATATATTTTGGCAATTGACGGGAGATCTCAATGTGACATTGATGACAAGTGGTCTTCCCTTTTTGACCGATGAACGTGTAGAGAGAATCGATTTTAAAGATTTTTTTGGGTTCAATGGATAGTTTACATCAAATGGAACACATTAATGCAACAATGGCAAGATTACATCAAATGGAACACATTAATGCAAAAAAAATTGCGGATGAAGCACTTTTGACGGCAAAAATTGGAAAATAAATTTTATAAATTAGTGACATTTAAATGCGAAAACTCTCCCAATATGACGTTAATGATGACAATTTATTTGCAATGTTGTCAGACTTGACTAACCTTCCTGATTTTCAAGTAAGCATATTGCCAAGTCGAGGAGCATGTTTCATAAAGTAGAACAACAACTTGTGAAAGTCAAAACAAGCGAGCACCGCGCGCTTGTTCCTTATATGCATCAGACTAACCAAATAAGCTCGCATTTGTCTCTTAACTACCCCCCTAATTCAGACTAATGCAAACTAACCAAAACTAGTCCAGACTAACGTAACCTAACCCAAACTATGATTGACCAAAAGTAACCCATACCAATCAAAACTAACCCTGGCTGTTTAGCCATATATGTATATACATATAAGTAATAAAAGTTTACTTACGATACACAGTTGACTCAATTTGTCCATTTCCCAGTAAATGTCCTAGATCAAGTACATTTGTCATAAAATGAAATAATTTTAAAAGACAAACGCGCTACGCACGACAGTAAATCAACCACAGCTAACCCAAGATAACCAACACTAACCCAAACTAACCAAAACCAACCCAAACTAATCCAAACTAACCAAGACTAACCCAAATTAGTCCAGACTAACCCTAATTAACCAAAGTAAAGAGACAAGCGTTAGCAAAACCAACCCAGAATAACCAAAACTAACCTAAGCTAACCTAAACTAACCCAAACTAACCCAAGCTAACCCAGACTAACCAAAATTAACCCAGATTAACCATAATTAATACGCGCGATTGTCTTCGGTGTTCCAGATTAAGCAAAAATAATCGAAACTAACTTTAACTAGCCAAACAAGCGCATTTAGACGAGCGCGCTACGCTCTTGGCCAACCTCGCCCATCACAAAATCAAAATTAACCCAAAGTAACAAAACAAGCGCACTACGGGTGATACTCTCTTAAAATAATCCAAATGACTTTTTAAATTTGTTTCTATTTCAATAAACTAAATAAATTAGTTTATATGATTTATTATTAAAAATGACCCGCTTCTAGCGTAACATCTACTTCTAGAAAATCATATATTCGAATTATTGTTATTTTATTAAACAAAGCCATTAAGAATCATTATTTATAAGAAGTTTTTGTCCCACAGTACTTTTAAAACATATTCAACAGGAGGCTGTTATATTTTAGAACCAAATAGTAATCACACTTGGCAACATCTACCCGTACAACAGCCAGCTGAGCCGTGCTAAGCCAAGGCCACCTATACTACAATAGGCGGCCTTAAGCCAACCTAATATAATCATGTTTTAAGAAATAGTTGTTGACGTTTATCTCAGAAATATTATATTATCGTTTTAAAGTGCAAAAAAACAGTTTTATTTGCGATTTTTAAGAAAAGAAGCTTTATATTATGTTATTATTAACCTTCTGCAAACATACCTCAGAACAAAGTGTACTGCCATTGTGTTTATTAGCAATTTTTTCAATTTATTTTGCGAAAATGTGCTTCATCCGCAATTTTTTTTTTGCGTTAATGTGCCCCATTTGATGTGCATTTAAAAATCTCTTACACAAATAGTGCACTATGTAAAAATCGACCTCTCCTATTGATCGATCCATCTCGTATTACGATATATCTGCGTGATACAATCGATTTCTGTCAAGAGCTCTCGTGGTGTAAAGGTTTGTACAGCAGGGTCTCACCTGGACGGCCTAGGTTCGAACCTCGTTGCTATTTTTTATTGTTTTTTAAGATTATGTTTCTAAACCGTTTTTTTTCTTGATTTTGGGTATGTCTTTGAGTTAGCACCTGGTTAGTTTCCTTTTCTTGAGCCCCCGTAGCGAGCGAAGCGAGCGGAGGGCCATGCGGATCGACCAATAGGAAAGGCCGATTTTTATATAGTGCACTATTTGTGTAAAGGATCTTATAATGCATTTGATGTAATCATTCCCTAGAACCCAAAAAAGCTTCAAAATCGACGGTGCTTATATGACACCAGAACCGAAAATCCAGTTTATCGAAATTATTATTGTAGTATTGACCATCAGATCGAGTATTCTAAATAACTTCTCATGAGATAAATTGGCAAGCACCCTGCCAATAATATTTTAACGTATTATCGACAATATCGTCTCATGAAAGTATTTTAGGTAAAATGAGGTTATCCTTTTTAAAAGGTATGTTATATCTTTGTGTTTTTATATTAGATACTTTTTTATGACAGTGGCACATACTAAAGGGAGACCTTATGGCACTCGACAATCGGTGTGTGCGCGAAGATGTTGACTGACAAGGGTGAATAGTTGTAGGTTATAATTAGGGGGAAACAGATGTCATGGGAGTGAGTTCAACAGTAATGCAGAAAGCCAGACCAAGGAGTTCTGGTAAAGCGCTAGTCTAGGTGATTCCAGTTCTACAACGAACGAGTGCGCTCTTGCCGCCTGTCGCGAGTGCGACTGTCTGACAGGCGTTGCTGGGGGCGGGATGATGTGGGCAAAATCCTGGGAGCCCTGCTGTAAAAATATCTTAAAAACAAGGATATCTCGGCAAAATGTCTGCGGTGTTCCAGACTATCCAGATCTCGGGTCAACTCCGGGCCGCCGACGAGACGCACATTTCTCTTTTGAATGGAATCGAGGTCATCTTAGGTGCGACACCCCCGATGTCTGAGCAATATTCTAAGCAAGATCTTATTTGCACTTTGAAGAGCAAGAGCAGCTGCGGTTTATACACTTTTTTGTTTCAAAATAGCGTACCAACCTTCTGCGAGGTTGATTTTGCGATGTTAGCAACGTAATCATGCCAGGAAATATTTCTGTTGACCGATACATCCAGTAGTCCGATTGGCGAGGGAGAAGGGCTAGTCGATCCTGCCATAATGATATCAGGGCCCGCCTTATGGCCTTTCTTGGTAAGCGTGGCTGCCTGAAGTTTTTGCTGCATTGAACTGGACCAAATTCCTGTCGCCCTAGGTTCGGACCTTCTCGAGATCTTGATTAATTGTTGTAATCTGTTCCTGTTTGCGGTGATTAGTCTCAGTAGCTGGTAAAGGTTTTTCTGATCTAAATTGGAAAACAAAGGGACTGTCGCCTGCAAAGCTGAAAACAGGATTATTGGCTTCGACCCGTAGTCATTAATATAGAGGAGGAGTAGATTTGATGAAATTATTGCACCCTGAGGCACTCCTGAATCAAGGTAAGATGTGTCCATCAACTGCAATGTGCAGAGATCGGTTCTTAAGGAAACTGGCATGCCAGCTTCAGAGAGACGTTGGTAATCCAAAGGACGGCAGTTCGTTGAGTATTTCGTCATAACAAACTCTATCAAATGCCTTCGAAATATCCAACGCAATCGCTCGAGATTCTCCATAGTTCTTAGTTGCCCTACTCCATATATGTGTGATATATGAGATATGTTTCCTGTCGATCTTGAGTAGTTGATTGACTACACGTTCCATGACTTTGAAGATTATTGGAAGCAAGGCAATAGTTTGAAGGCGTGGTTTTCTTGCCTTTTTTGGAAGAGGTTGTACTAGAGCGATTTTCCAAGAAGACAGGTAAATCCCTTTTCGGTAAGACAGGAAAAATTCTGGAAAAAATGGATGTTAGTTCGTTGGCGCAGTTCTTTAATACGACGGCAGGCATTAAATCCGGCCTCGATGCCTCTTGCGTATCTCGCTTTTTGAGGATTTTGCGAATATCATGGTGGTGAAACTTAAGTTTTGTCATTGTAGTGTTGATGTTGGATATAGTGGAGAGGCTTAAAATTATTTATAATTAAACTATGGTATCTATTACCGTTATTTCATTAACTAGTACCGAATTTCCTGATTATTGTATACGATATTGTCGTATTTACTGTTTCTGTATTGCGTACATTTACTTATATGCTGCGCACTTACTGTAGCTTACTGTAAATTTTATGGTAGTGGACCGTCTTACATAACTATAACTTTAGGCTTTTATCTATAATCTGGGCTCACTGCAATTGTCGCTGTAGGTCTTCATTGACTATATATTTTCTTACCGGTCATTTTAATTTGATTTAATATATTTTTTAACTATTTATTTGTCCACTGATATTATCGCTTTCATTGGATTAATTTATATTCGGCTTTTTTATTTGTGGGATTTATTTTTATTAATGAGATTTATTATGTTACCAGTTACTTAGTTAGAACTTAAAAAACTCAGATTTGAGTTAAGAATGTTTGATTTAGAACTTTAAATTATCTTATAATTTTGGTGATACTTATTTTGAAGAATTCTATTATTATTTTAAGTACGATACTATAATCTCAATTAGGCTCGAGCCCTAATTACTTTTCAATTGTTCTCGTTTTGTCTAAGAATATGAATAACCTAATCTTTAAATAAATAGTTTGATTGTGATCTTTGATGTTATTAGTGTGCTGAAATCAAGATCAAGTTGAGTTTATGTAATTTATTATTAGTTTTCTTAACATTCTCAGATAAGGTATTTTTCCAAATTTTATTACACTAATTTCAATGCTTTAAAATAATTGATATATTCTCATTAGAAATTTTAGTGGTGCCTTCGCCCAACTGTCTACTCTATGATTCACTTATAAATATTAACACCGCTGAGTGAACCAGGCATATGAACTGGTTGTTTAAAAATTAACTAATCGCGTTATAAATTGTTTAAAACAGTTCTCTAAACACAAAAATTATATCAAGTTGCAAGAAACAAATCTTCTCGTGTTGGTTCCAACAAGAGTTTTACATATACTTGATTTTTTCAGGTACTCGGAAGCTGGATCCGAACATTTATACCAGGCATTATTTTCGAGAAAAAGAAGCTTTTTGATACAATTCAAAATTGCCTTATTTATTTCATGTACTTACGTAAATTAACCTAATTACTTTCATTAAATCATGACATACAAAGAGAATTCATTGCACGCAAATTTCCAACTAAAACACTGTTTTAACGGTTAAAGTAGTAAATTTTAATACAAATGCCATTTTCGCACTATACTTTACGCACACCTACATACATCGAACGTACACAAATTCCACCAATCACAGGTGAAGGTGAAAGTCTTGAAACGATGTTGATAGATTATTAAAAAATAATTTTATTAAATTCTAATATATAATTTACAGTCATGGAAAAAAGAAGCAATGCATGATATGCGTTGCAAAATTTCTGTTTGGTATCCGTACTCTCGTTGTAGCGTCCAACTTAAGTCAGCTAACATGTCCTCAGACCATAATATCTTCGTGAATCTATTAAAATCTTCATAAGAAATAGTTACTAAGCACGGGAAAAATTGAATTTAAGGCGACATACTGCATTCTAGTGCTTTGTTCTCAGTCATAATTTCTTTACATTAGACCTCATAATAATATTCAGAAGTTCTGGCTCTAATTTTCTGTAAAGTGAGATTTTAACTCATTCATTAAGAGGGTTTCACTACGGCAAATGATCGCATCTTTGAAGATCCCAATCGCAACTAATATCACTTAATCGATATTGGCCTATAAGCTATGGTTCATCTTCTTCTGTTAGGCTAGAACTAAATGTACGCGGTTCGTAACTAAATCCAGATTTTGGTGGCACATTTTCAGGACCAGAGTTTTCATCTGCCTAACGAGATGAAATTTGCAGAAGACGTTATCATAAGAAATCAAATAGATTATATCCTAGTCAACGCTAAATATAGAAACAGCGTCAGAAGTGTAAAAACCTATCCAGGAGCTGACATTTAGTCCGATCACATCCCTCTAGTGGGAGAATACAAAACCAGGTATAAGAAAATACAACGAAAAATTCCTAAGAAACAGGATATTAGAAAATTGAAAGACAGAATACTGAAGGACAAAATAAGTAAAGTCCTGAATGAAAACTGTAGAGAAATCGAGGAAAAAGCCGGAAAAACATGGAAGAGAAAATACATTCACTTAACAATGTGATCAAGAGATCAAAGACAAATTTCTGAAGAATGAAGGAAGACAAAACAAGACGTGGAAAACAGAGCAAATACTACAGATGATGGAAAAGAGGAGAAAACACCAGAATAACATAACTGAATAAGGAAGATTCACCGTGAAATACAAAGAAAGATCAGAGAAGCGAAGCAGAAAAAAATGGAAGAAAAATGCTATGAAATAGAATCACTGAAACAGAGATTTTTTGATGACTTCAATGTACATAAAAGAGTGAGAGAAATAACTGGCAAATACAAAAAGAGAACAGTAGGAAAACTCGTCAATGACAACCGAGAACTTATTGTGGACCAAGAAAGTATTAAAGACACTTGGTAAAAATACATAGAGAATTTGTTTTTCGATGAGAGAGGAGATACCCTTTCCATATCGACAAGAAATGGACCACCAATACTAACAAGTGAAATAGAAGCAGCCATAAAATTGTTGAAAGAAATCAAAACTCCAGGACCGGGCGGGATACAGACGGAGTTCCTTAAGCTTTTGGATGAAGACTCAATAAAAATGATCTGCAAAATATTTAACAATATCTATGACACCGGCAATATCCCGAATGAATGGCTCATTTCAGAATTTATATTGCTGCCCAAGAAACAAGGGTCAAAGAAAGCGGAGAACATAGAGCCATAAGCTTAATGAGCCATTTACTCAAGCTTTTCCTTAAGGTTACCCATCGCAGAATATACAAGATATGCGAAGAGAGGATAACAGACACACAATTTGGCTTCATGAAAGGAGTGGGAACAAGAGAAGCACTGATCAGTATACAAGTATTATTCCAACGGTGCGGTGTAGGGACGTGAATTGCGATATTTATACCTGTTTTGTAGACTACCAAAAGGCGTTTGACAAGACAAGACAAGAAGATGATACAAGTACTGAAAGGCACCGGAATTGATGATAAAGATCTCAGAATTATACAAAACATGTACTAGAACCAGACAGCCACCATAAAAATCAACGCTGGAGATGAAAAAACAGAGGCAGTTAATATTCTGCGGGGCGTATGACAAGGGTGTATCATCTCCCCTCTGATATTCAATCTGTATTCGGAAGAAATATTTAGAGAAGCACTGGAAAACGATGAGAATGGAATTTTTGTAAACGGTGAACAACTAAAATAATATCCGCTATGCAGATGATACCGTCATATTTGCAGATAGTATAGAGAGTCTACAACAGTTAATGAACAAAGTGAATGATATGGGCTAAAAATGATCATCAATAAAACAAAATTTATGGTCATAAGTAAAGAGAAGAAAGAAAACTGCCAACTATTTATTAAAAATTTAAGAGTAGAACGAATATCCAAATTTGTCTACCTGGGAACTCTAGTAAATAAACAATGAATCAGATGTAGAATAGAAAAAGCAAGAGACGCCTTAATCAAAATGTCTAAGCTCTTCAAAAGCCACAACCTCAAATTTAATATTAAAGTAAAAATCCTGCGCTGCTATGTGTTCTCCATATTATACTATGGTATGGAATCCTGGACATTGACCGAAGCAACACGAAAGAAACTCGAGGCCTTCGAGATGTGGCTCTACAGAAGGATCCTTACCATGGATAGATAGAGTAACAAACGAAACATTACTGGAAAGAATGAGGAAGGAAAAAGAGGTGATGAACAGGATTAAGGGAAGGAAACTGGAATATCTCGGGCATATAATGAGAAAGTACTCCAAATATAAACTCTTAAAATCCATCCTCCAAGGATAAGTGTTTGGAAGGAGAGGGTCCGGAAGAAAAAGGATATCACGGCTCATGAACCTAAGGACATTGTATTCAAAAACAACCACATAACTATTTAAAGCAGCAGCCAACAAGGTCATCATAGCCAGGATGGTCGCCAATATTCGAAACGAATAGGCACTTGAAGAAGTTATTATAGTTAAAAGGTCTACTTTTCAAAATGTTAGTTGCCTGGCAGAGGATCAGATTCCTATTCGGTGCTGTGCACCGCTAGGGCTTTAAGGTGAGAGCTTTGGCGTTCAATCTTTAACCGTTAAATAGTTACTTCTATGCTGAAATTTTTACCGCAGTTCTCGTACCTTTTCACTTTAAAAAAATATTTTGACGCATTCCGCTACAAAGTAGTAACATTAGATTTTCAAACTGTAAACAATTTTTGGAAATATATTGAAAAATAGCTTCACAATAGCGAGTTAAACATAAAAAAAAATTGTGTGTGCTTAAGACCACACGATAGAAGTGAAAACTTCAACAAGCGGGATCATTGTTTGTCAGAATTTCGACCCGAGTTGCAGAAATACGGGCGAAAAACGGTTTTTCCCCAAACCCCCCGTTTAAATTAGAGCCCCGTTCCCTCCCCCCGTATGGGCTAAGGTGGCCCCCCATGGTACGTGCGAAGTCCCGCTTTCGTCCAGGATCTTCTTTTGCCCCGGCTACATCCTCTGAAAATTTCAGCCCTCTACCTACACGGGAACGGCTTTCCACCCAAAATTTCCCCTTAAATTAGAGCCCCCGTCTCCCCGCATAGTCTAAGTTGGCCCCCCCATGGGGCGCACCAACCATAAAAATTTCGACCCCCTATCTCTTCCCGTTCTCCTGAAATTCATTATTTAAGTTTTTCTTTCTCCCCCCTCCCCTGGCCAAACGGGGGGGGGGGGGGGGTACAGGGTCCCTTTTTTGTCCAGCATCTTCTTTTTACCCCGGCTACATCCCCTGAAAACTTAGGCCCCCTACCTATACGGGAAAATGCCAGTAGAAGGAACGTGAAGCGTGACTTGGTCTCATTCAACCACCCACAGAAAAACGAAAAACGCGTCTAAAGATGTTTTCGCATAAAAAAATTTAACCTATTTTAATTTAAAAGAAAAAATATAGGGTTTTTACAATCTCGAATTTAATAGAGACATTCAGATATATACATCTGCAAGGTCACTCCCGACAAGACACATATTCTTTCAGACCAATATCTTGAACTGCTTTATATTTTAGAAACGACTTTGCGACCGTCTGATGCCCTACGATATAGCATAGATATACTTAACTTTTGGGTAAGTCGATTATTTTTCAGAAGTAGGACTGTAATAATACTTGTAATAGTGTTTAGGTATTCGTTAATATGTATGTACGATATCTGAACACGGTTACTGTCCTCTACATTTTATTTTCATATATTTCTTGGAAAAGTGTTGCCTTTAACGATTCATGCATTAATTAATAACCAAGAGTTTGAGCTGATGAAATTATTCATACTTCAAATAATGATTCCTACAAAACTTAAATGTAATCAAATCCAAAAATTAATAGGCTCCTAAATTTAATTAAAGATGAAACTAAAAGGTTAAAGTTCAAATGCTTTTGAACTTTCAGGATCGAAAGATGATACTTTAGGTTGCAATTATGATCTTCAGAGCATTTGATACAGTTCAAATAAATTACACAAAACATCAATAAATTAATTGCTTGCAGATGTATAAACGTTATTGATGTGGCGGTTTTAACTTTTTTCAATGTTATTACTTATTAGGCCACCTGAATCCTAAGATGTATAGGAACACTTGGGGACCTGTACCCCGAGGTATAAGTTGGCACAAAGTAAAATTAAGTGACCCTAACAAACCTAACAGTCATTGATACAAGCTTTTTGTGCTTTTAATTTTTAGAGACTTTAAAAAAAAACATTGAAAACTCGTGAGAGTTTTTGAATTTGGTGATAATTTCCATTGTAAACTAGCAGTAGCTAATTTATCACTAAATTATAGAGCACTTCAATACATTATAATCTCAGGGTTTAGTTAGTCTTAGTTGGAGTTAGTCAACTTTTATGTGGCATAAATGACCTATCACAAAGAAATAGTTGTAGAATTTTACTACAGCTTAGGATTAGGGTACAATCACAATATGATGTATTTCAACGTTTCAAGGACGATTCGCCAGTGGCTTTTTCATGCCAAGACAAAAATGCCGATTGTCCATAAAAAATTATTTTTTAAATTAGTGTGCACTAAAATTACAAAATTCGGAAAAATGTCAATATAAATATGAAAAAAAAAACAAAAAAAGACGAATTATTTTTATTTTGGAAACTTAACTTCGAATAGGTGCCATTCACTTAGAGCCGCTTCAGTTTTGCTCTTTAAAAATGTAACAGAAGACTCTTATTTCTTGCAAATCTATATGAAAGTAATAAATTAATAATTTACTAGATTTTATGACAGTCACTTGATCTAGGTTTGCCAATATCTATATTCCTGATCTAAAAAAATGTATTTATTCCTTATTTGTTAATATTTTTAAACGTACTTTCGGTATTTTTTCAAAAAAAAAAAAACAGACAAAGAATAGCAAACACTAAGCGAAAACTACTTTTTAATGGTAAGTCAACAAAATAGATTGCCTATTATTTGAGAACAAAGATGAACCTTTGCTTTTGAACATCCTGCAAAACCCGTACAGTTCCACAATAAATCCTGGCGACTTATTAATTATTGTTGGAAATTATTTTTACATCTGTGACCAGTACCATTTTTGATCCTCGAGACAATGGTTCATTTCCATTGGGAGGTGATCTCTTACCTTAAACTATGAAGACCGGTTCTTTAAAAAAAAATCAGGAAAGGCTTCCTCCGAAGAGGAGCCCCAAGTTGGGCCCCACAAATAAGTTGTTTAGTCATCAGAGATAGACGAAAACTTGGTGCTCAGCTCTTCTTCGAGCGCGACATATCATTTCATTATGCCAGAAATGTTAGTTATTATCATAGATAAATTGGCGAACTTTTTGCTCTTGACTTCTCGCCCAGTTTCGGGCAGCCCTTACGATATTTTTCTAGGAGTATTAAAAA
This sequence comes from Pissodes strobi, assembly GCA_016904865.1. NCBI lineage: Eukaryota > Metazoa > Arthropoda > Insecta > Coleoptera > Curculionidae > Pissodes > Pissodes strobi. The sequence continues at coordinate 208,143 of MU183222.1, read as the reverse complement.
AAGGTTATTGCTTAAAAGTAGACGAAATCCTTTCGTTACACACGCAATAGACTGCATATCCTACAGCATAATTTGACAAATAACCCATTTTCCAGCAAAAATATTATGACTTTTGCATTATAATAGTACGTTTCTTTAATATTACTCAAAAGCAAGAATGATTTCAGGGGGCTGTCGTCGCAATAAAAATTTCGCGACGAAAAAGTTATTACAGCTATAAAGATATCTTTCTGGGGGTAACTTTATGTCTAAGCGGTCAATTCGAGTTAGACAGCTGTAAAGTTTACTCCTGGGTCATGAAATGGCAAATGGCCCAACGTTTCAAATTAGATTAAATGAGAAACTTTTTCCTGTTGCTTGTTTAGTTGATTATAAATTGAGTTAAAGCGAGTTTGTGTAAAACAAGAAGAAATATTTGATGATACTTCTAAGGATAAAAGGAAAATTTGTGAGTGCAAGGTTTTTAATACAATTGCATACAAGGATTCTTCGATACAAATTTTCCTTTGGTGTTGAATTTTTTGATAAGAAGAAAAAGCTTTTGACTTGAGTGAAATGTAAGCGGAATATCACCATACTTCTTCAATGTGCTCCAATGTGCTCGATTGAGGTTGTTCGGTTCGCGACAGTGAGGAGTTTTTTATCTACAAACTCCATAAAAGGCCTCAAAAAACGAGCCTGCATGAAATGTTTGATGCTAAACGGCAGATACGCAAAAACAGAGATTAAACATGGTACAACTTCAGTTACCATCAGGAGAAGCGCGAATGATGAGAATACCCTGCCCCCGTCAATAGAAGGTACGGGATCGATGCGACTTCGTCACCGTTGCGACTGCTGAGCAGCGTGCGAAGCAGTTTGGAAGAGGGTCTGGATGCATTGGAGAACCTCTTTGATCTATCCAGTTTACTAATCGAGATATTTAAATTGAGTATAGCACAATCACATTTCTATACATATCCCGAAAATAATGCAAAGGAGGAATCTAATTAGATTTGCTGGTTTCTATTTGGCATTTTAACGAATCATGCTGAAAATAGCATCACACATCTGCACTCGTTCTGCACTTCTGCTCAAGGGCAAAATAAAATCTATTCTGTTATCTGCTGTATAAATTATATTGTATACTCTACTCGAAGACCTGATTGCATCTGTATCGCAACTCCAATCCAAGGCCCCTCCTACCTGGAGTGTGATAGAGAACCTAAAGACTCAGATAAACCCACACCAGATGCGAAACCTCCCGCCTAACGCATGAAACAAGAATTCGTTTAAAGCTCCGCCTCCTTGGGATGGCCAGCCATTCCAAGAAATAGTCAGGGCAAGCTCTAGTGTGATTTTAAACGCGAGCCACGCGAGTCTTGTGGTTTAGTCCGAGAGCGTTACGAAAAATAATTAATCTTTATTTTATTTTTGTTAAAAATGCCTGGTTATAAGTGCCTCTATATGAATTGTCCTACTAGAAGCGGTGGCGAAAAATAATTATTTAGATTACCCCGCGATCCTGAAAGGCATGTATAAATGTTGTTTAATGCACACTCCCGCACACTTATTTCCAAAATTATTGCATATTCTAAAATCGAATAAGCACGAAATTCAATTAAATCTAAAAACTGGCAGATACAATGTTATAGTTATATCTTTTTTAAATCCAACTAATGTTATACAGTGTCCGCCAGAATATTGGCCACATATGGGAAAATTTTTTATTATGGTATCGGAACTTTTGTTTTAACCAATCAATTCTGCATGTCTGACAATCTAAAAATGCATTTTACCATTGCAAATGTTTATGTTTTCCTAGTATAGGGCCTTAAATCGTGAAAAAGTGTTAGTTTGGGTTAGTGTTAGTGTTAGTTTGTTTTTTAAACCGTAATTTAATTATAACGTATCGGAATTGGTTCAAAGGCTAAAATAAATAGGAACTAACTGAAACTAACCGAAAGTTTATTGAACGACTAACCAAAACCAACCAAATGCACCGAAACGGGCTAAAACGTACCGGAACAGGTTACAAAAATTATAGTAAGTTAAAACTAATCAAAACGAACCGAATTTTGGCGACTAACCAAAACTAACCTAAAACATTAAATTTGATTATAAGGTATCGGAACTGGTTCAAACAACTGAAATAAATTGGGACTAACTGAAACTATCCAAAAGTTGATTGGACCACTAACCAAAACTAACCATAAGCGCCAAGACGGTATAACTAAAACCTATCGGAACAGGTTACAAAAATTAAAGTTAGTTAAAATTAACCAAAACGAAGCGAATTTTGGCGACTAACGAAAACAAACCACAAACATTACATTTGATTATAACGTATCGGTTCAAGTGACTAAAATAATTTGGAACTAACTGAAAGTAACCGAAAGTTGATTGAATGACTAACCAAAACTAGCCAAAGGCAACTAAAAACACCAAAACGGGCTAAAACTTATCAAAACAGATTACAAATGTTAAGGTAAGTTAAAACTAACCCAAATTAACCGAATTTTGGCGACTAACCAAAACTAACCAAACACATTAAAATTGCTTATAACGTACCGGAACGGGTTCAAATGACTAAAATATATTAAAACTAACTGAACTTTACCGAAAGTTGTTTGAACGACTAACTAACCAAACGTATCCAAAAGCAACAAAACGGGCTAAAACGCATCGAAATAGAATAAAAATTTTGAAGTGTTAAAAACTAACCCCCATTAACCGGATTTTGGTGACTAACCAAAACTAACCAGAAGCATTAAAATGCTTATAACCTGTCAGAATCGGTTCAATTGACTAAAATAAATTGGAACTGAATTTTACCTAAAGTTGACTAAACGACTAAACAAAACTAACCAATATTAACTAAACGCATCTAATCGGGCTAAAACGTATCGAAATAGATTAAAAATATTGAAGTAAGTTAAAACTAACCCAAATTAACCGAATTTTGGTGACTAACCAAAAAATAACAAAAAACACGAAAATTGTTTATAACGTAGGTATCGAAAGTGGTTTAAATGACTAAAATAAATTAAAACTACCTACTGACAGTTGATTGAACGACTAACCAAGACTATCCAAAAGCACCAGAAAGGGCGGAAACATATCGGAACATATTAAAAATATTAAGGTAAGTTGAAACTAACTTTAATTATCGGAATTTTGGCGACTAACTAAAATTAATCAAAACATTAAAATTGGTTATAACGTATCGGATCCGGTTCAAATAACTGAAATAAATTAAAACTAACTAACACTAATCGAAAGCTGATTGAATGACTAACCAAAACTAGTCAAAAGTAACTATAAACACCAAAAAGGGCCAAAACGTAAACCAAAACCAAATCGTTTAAATTAGTTATAACGTATCGGAACCTGTTCAATTGACTAAAATAAATTGGAATTGGCTGAAAGTAAGCGATTGTTAATTGAATTACTAACCAAAACTAACCAAAAGTAAATAAAAGCACCAAAACCGGCTAAAACATATCGAAATAGATTAAAAATATGGAAGTAAGTTAAAACTAATACAAATTAACCGAATTTTGGTGACTAACCAAAAACAATAAAATTGGGCATAACGTATCGGAACTGGTTCAAATGACTAAAATAAATTAAAACCAACTGAAATTAACCAAAAGTTGATTGAATGACTACCAAAAGAAACGAAAAGCACTAAAATGGGCTAAAACAGATTAGAACAGATTCAAAATATTAAGGTAAGTTGAAACGATCTTAAGTTAACCAAGTTTTGGCGACCAACTAAAATTAACCAAAAATTGGTTATAACGTACCGGAATCGCTTCAAGTGACTAGAATAAGTTAAAGGTAACTAACACTAATCGAAAGCTGATTGAATGACTAACCAAAACTAATCACAAGTAACCAAAACCGGTTCCGATACGTTATAACCAATTTGAATGTTTTTGGTTAATGTTAGTTAGCCACCAAAATTGGGCTAATTTAAGGTAATTTCAACTTACTTTAATAATTTTAACCGATTTTGATATGTTTTTAGCCCTTTTTGGTGCTTTTGGTTACTTTTGGTTAGTTTTGGTTAGTCGATCAACCAACTTTCGGTTAATTTCAGTTAGTTTTAATTTATTTTAGTCATTTGAACCCACACCTATACGTTATTACTAATTTTACTGTTTTTGGTTAGTTTTGGTTAGTCATTCAATCAACTTCAGTTGGTTCCAATTTATTTTAATCATTTGAACCGGTTCCGATAGGCTATATCCAGTTTAAATGTTTTTAGTCAATTTACGTTAGTCGCCAAACTTCTGTTAATTTCAACTTACCTTAATATTTTTAATCTGTGCCTATACGTTTAAGCCCTTTTTGGTGCTTTTGGATACTTTTGGTTAGTTTTGGTTAATCGTTCAATCAACTTTCGGTTGATTTCAGTTAATTTTAATTTATTTTAGTCATTTGAACCAGTTCCGATTTTAATGTTTTTGGTTAGTTTAGGTTAGTTGCCAATATTCGGTTAATTTGGGTTAGTTTTAACATACTTTAATATTTTGAATCTGTTCCGATACATTTTAGCCCGTTTTGGTGGTTTTATTTGCTTTTGGTTAGTTTTGGTTAGTGATTCAATAAACTTTCGGTTACTTTTAGCTAGTTCCAATTTATTTTAGTCGTTTGAATTGCTTCCGATATGTTATAATCAAATTTAATGTTTTTGGTTAGTTTTGGATAGTCCTTAAAATTTGACTCGTTTTGATTAGTTTTTTCTTATTTTAATGCTTGTAACCTGTTCCGATACGTTTTAGCCCGTTTTGGTGCTTTTGGTTACTTTTGGCTAGTTTTGGTTAGTCGTTCAATCAACTTTCGGTTAGTTTTAGTTCCGAGACCTTATGATAAAATTTAAGTTTAAATAAACAAACTAACACGATCTCTCATACGTATGAAGTCATGTGGCAAATGTAGCATGCACTTTTTCACGATTTGAGGCCCTATATTAAGATAACAGAAACATTTTCAACGTTAAAATAACCTTAAATCGGCATACATTAAATCGTATTAGGGGAATTTCTGTAAAAAAGTCAGTGTACCCCTAGTAACACAAGATTTTCAGGACCGCCTGTTGGGAAAAAAAGAAAGTGAAGGCTATTGCAAATTTTAATTTTTCCTGAACCAGTCCACCAGCAATACACGTTTTCATTTAATTGGTGCAGACCAACTATTTTAATTTTGAAGAACAATTCTATAATCACACCCAGATTAATTGGTGCACGCCTCGTATAACCGCCACGTCAGGGTTAAAGTTGGCTGGCGAGGAATTTGCCGACCTTTTGCATCTGGTGTGGGTTTATCTGGGCTAAAGACACAATTAGAATTGCCAAAAGACTATTATGATTTACTGGAGCACACTAGAACCAAACAACTCCATTTTCTGTGAAAAGGGTTTAGCAACACATAGTAAAAATCCTACATTTTTACGAGATGAGTTTAGAGTGAAATGCCCCTTTGGAATTCAAGAAATAAGCGACGTTTACTGCACCAGGGATCAACCAAAGCTAATGTATTTTCAGCTAAGTTATAATGTCCGCTTTGGGATTGTCAATATCAATAAGAAAAAACCTCAAGGAAGTAGAGTATATACATCCGTAGCATCCTAAACCCGAAAGTCTTTAGTTGTCCTTGTATACCAGCAAGAAAACATTAGGTTTGTTCTAGCAGCGATTTCAAACGATACAAAACCATCCAAAGTTTGCTCATAATAATATACGCGTTCTAGCAAAACAAAATCAGAATTCCGGCTACCAGTCAGATGTTCTAGCAACAACAAAATCCAGTTTGCAAACTAATTGAAAACCGTCAAAACAACGAAATGTCAATCACGGTAATTGTCACCTTAATAAGCGTTCTAGCAGATGAAAATCTCAAACCGCCTGCAACGAAGTCTCAGTTTCATGCTAGAACAAACGTATTATTTATTTTTATAAGCTTTTGAATAACAAATTTAAAATAAATTGTTGAATTACTCAAGAATTACTTTTTATGATACTCCTTGTTTTATTCCTATACCCTTCAATTAATATATCTCTTCATTTCTTAGGAAGAAACAGGATGATGCTAGAAATAGAGTTGCGAGCCAAAGAGGTCAATAAAAATGTCGTTAGTTTTAAAGGGCGATGAAAATTGAAAAAAAAAACATGTTATGAACGCTCCGATGTACTAAATATCAATGTATCTCAATACGAAGTTAGTGTAAAAGCATTGCATAGCAATGGCTTTAGGAAACCTGTACTTCTTTCTGACTCCACACGTCTCCATACCGAACCATATAGAACTCTCGCTGATGCAAAAAGGAATATATATGCATCAATCCTGAGCTATCTAATCAAACATCTTAGGATTTTCTCTTTAAAGGGCAGAGAATGAAAATTATATGGATCAAGTATGTATGGTGCAAGGTCGAAAATATTTTGGCAATAATAAAATGAATTTGAATTATAACTTTCACACAAGGTTAGCCCAACCTTAAATATTTATTTAAATATCATTTTATATTGTTTGTATTTTTATATATGTGCATATTTTCCCATAGTTAAATGACCGGCAATAATAATAAAAATACTATTATAATTGCTATTGTTATTATCGTTATTAATATTATTATTACTATCATTGTTGTCATTATTGTTAGTATTATATTTAAAAGTATCCTAAGCCAGTAATATAATTAAAACGTATCTCAAACGTGACAGAATTATTGTACAAAATTCTAACTATCTTACAATGTATCATATTCGTGCAAAAGTAAAGGTAAACATAATGTAAAAACTGCAAATCAATAAATAAATAATTTTCTATGTTGCAACGTTGTAAATGACACTAATGCGATTTTATCCTTTTACTGGTCGATTTGTGTGATCGATACTCTCGCTACCTTAATTCTCGCGACCTTACTTCCAGTGTTCCAACCTGCTCGATATGTACATCTGTTTGGAGGGTCACTTAACAGATGTGGTATAAATTCTTTTTTGAGAGAATAGCCCTTCTTGCCGCAACACTCAAGGCGAGCAGGCCGTTTTCTGTATCGGAATTTATCGTTGCTATTTTTGACCCTCAGATCTAACTACCGCTTGATTGTTCGTTGCAGTATTTGGCAAATTTGGTAGAATGTAAGTTTTTTTTTTAATTATCGGCCATATCGTCTACAAACGGTGTGTGATGAACTACTGTGGTGACATCTTTTTTAAAGATATGTTGGGCATGAGTGTTTCTAATTTAACTAGGGCCCTTCTGTGGGACACAATTCTTTCTGTGAGATATTATTTCCTATTTTTGATGCTGACCTTGCTAACTCCACCGTTAGTTAGCCGTACAGCATACTTTTGGTCAGGGTGACACAATCACATGGCGGAGACGTACTTCACAGGGGACGCCAGTGTCTACAACTTTATCAAATACGAGTAAAATCGATTTTAATTTATTTATGGGCCTTAATTCTCGATGTAGCCGTAATACGTCATATTAATTAATGAATTTATAATTAATCGACTGTAGGGAGTTTGCCTTAATTACCGTATATAGCTTATCGTCATATATCGTTTTAATTAATGAATGTATAATTAAACGACTGTGCCTTAATTACCGTATGCAGCTTATCGTTATATATAACTTTAATTAATGAATATATAGTTAAACGACCGTAGGTCGTTTGGGGTCTGTCGTTTATATTCTCGTGATATCTCGTTTCATGTATCATTTTTGCTTATCGAATTTACCTTTAAAGTGGCTGTAAGATATCTAATTTGTATATAGTCTGTCTAGAAAGTCTCCTGAAAAAAGAAAATACATTAAAAAAAATTCAGTTTAAATTTGTATTACTTGAATTATAAAATTACAACAAGCACTTCATATCATTTACACATACAATCTCCATTTATTTCTAAACGCTTCCCTATAGGTCCAGATACACCCGAAACTAGGTGACCGTCATAATGTTCGGTGATGGTGGTTCAGGTGTAACACTGACCGAATCAAATCTGTGTTATTTTATGGTTTTACTCGTTCCACTTTAATGTTTGTTAGTACCCATAATATGTTTTCAATGAGACTCAGATCTGGTGAAGCTGCTGTTACGAATTTGTTGCCAATTGGTGTTCTTGCATTCAAGCTTAAATATAGACAGCACCGTGCATTATACTGCTGAATATGCCACTCCCTCTGGAAACAAACATAAACCGTCTCGTTCTGTAAAACCTTCTATAATGGCACAATACTTTGCACTGTTAACGGTACTATCAACTATACAGAGAGGTGTAGTACTATGCTGTGATATTACTTCCCAAACCGTTACTGGAAATTTTGGAATTTGGACTGTAACATTTTTTC
>MU183222.1:159310-194800 GCA_016904865.1 Pissodes strobi | reverse complement strand
TTCAATAAAATAATATTGTGAACTATTAATTAATTATCTACCTGTTGTTGAACAGGGTAAGTTTGAACTTAAACTGGAAAATATTATAAAAACATTCAACTTAATTTATAAACAACGGGAGCGAACAGTGCAGGCAATTATGAACCTTAAAGTTGCAATGGTTAGCAGATTTTATGATATAAATAGTCAAGCGGACCATCACTCCGGCAGGCTTTTGTATATTACTTATTCCCCTCACCTACTCTACCGTGCCAATGAAAAACAGCGAAAGTGCATTTTTTCGATTTTAAGTTTTTTGCATTTTTAGACCCTTTTCGACATAAACTTTATATTTTGCATAATTTTTACTAGAATTGTTCAATAATTATTATTTTTAAAATAGCAAATGTGCTCCTGGATCCACTTTTAAAATGCAAAAACTTAGAAAAATTAGCGAATGTTACAAAAAAAGACGAATATGTCAATGAACAGTGCATATTACTAGGCAAAAAAAACGAATGTTTCAAAAGAACTGCACATTCGCTCTTCTTTATTAGCATTATGGCCACTATGGATATGATATTCGCTTCTGTTTGTATTTAATATGCACATTCGCTATTCTTTCTTAATATTATCCGTCTCCAGCGCATTTCGCGAGAAGCGAATGTATGTAAACTCTTAAGGTGGAATTCCCTCGGAGCGGCTATCGCTGACGATAATCGCTATAGGTATGTTTTCCTAACAGCGTTCGCGACATTAAATTTCAAGCGAGTATCGGTAATTTTCCTATTAGTTGTTCGTTCGTTCTGTGTCAGTCAAGTCATTGGAATTAGTTTAAAGCGGAGTAGCAAACTACTTGCGGCTTATATGATGTATGAAGAAGCCGAAGATGATGACATACTTCAAATGTGTGTGGTTCTACGAGATGACGTCGATACGATATACAGTATGTCCCCGGATGGGGTTAACAAGAGGACTAAAAATTGAAAGATACGATAAAAAGTTATTCTTGATAAAAGTTTTTGCTTCCTCTAAAACTAAGAACTGCCCAAAAACAATACCTTATATTATACAGAGCGATCACAAATTAACAATACGTGTAATTTTCCAAAAGTAAACTACGTGATTTTATTTTTTTTAATAATGTTAAACAAAAAAGTTTATTGCAGATAAGTTATTGAAATGCAGGAATATTATTAACAAGTATACAGGGTGCTACAAATTCCAGTGGCGTAACTAGAAATCCCCCCCCCCCACGCAAATTATTTCGGGGGCCCCTCGGCGCCGTTGTATTCCAGAGCTTTTCCTTTTTATGGCCCCTCTGGGGGGCGCCCCCCCCCCTCGAAAGCCGTAAGAGATACGAGGTCGATTAAATTTGGGCAAAGATGCGCAATTTAAGGGTGATTGACATGCCGTCGAGAAATTTAGAAAATTCCGTCTACTTCCGGAGATATACGTAAAAAACTGAAAAATCATCTTTTATTTTTATTTTTTCCTGCCTTTGTTTGAAGAGACAAAGTAAAATAAATGTAGCATTATTATTGCCACTTTTTCACCTCTACAAGCTGGCGGTATCAAATTTTAAATCCGACGTTTCGCTTTCAAGCCCCCTTCATCAACTTATTTTTTTTAAATACGGACCTGGGTTTTTTATCTAATTTTTAAAAAGCCGTTGGTCTCCCAAAACCAACGATGTATCACACTAGTCCGATAGTGGTAACAAATATTGTCATAAGTGAAATCGGGTCAGAAAAGATCCTCCTATCTCTGTCTAACACATTATCTTTTATGGAAAAAATCTAGATTTGGCTTTTTAAAAATTTATTATTTATTTTAAAAAATTAAGTTGATGAAGAGGGTCCAAAAGCGAAACGTCGGATTTAAAATTTGATACCGCCAGCTTGTAGAGGAGAAAAAGTGGCAAAAATAATGTGACATTTATTTTAATTTATCTCTTCAAACAAAGGCAGGAAAAAATAAAAATAAAATAGATGATTTTCGATTTTTTACGAATATCTCCGGAAGTAGACGGAAATTTCTAAGTTATTTGACGGCATGTCAATCATCCTTAAATTGCGCAACTTTGCTCCAATTTAACTGACCCCGTATCTCTTACGGCTTTTGAGATACCCATACAAAGAAACGAAATTGTAGCACCCTGTATACTTGTTAATACTATTCCTGCATTTCAATAATTTATCTGCAATCAACTTTTTTGATTAACATTATTAAAAAAAAAATAAAATCACGTAGTTTACTCTTGGAAAATTACACGTATTGTTAATTTGTGATGGCTCTGTATAATATACGGTATTATTTTTGGGCAGTTCTTAGTTTTAGAGGAAGCAAAAACTTTTATCAAGAATAACTTTTTTCGTATCTTTCAATTTTTAGTCCATTTTTTTGTCCTCTTGTTAACCCCATCCGGGGACATACTGTATATCTCTAGACCGGAGGAAGGCTTTTTCACTCAATTAATACAAACCCATTTGAAGCCTGACGACAAAAAATTCCGAAAATGTTTCAGATTGAATCGACCTCAGTTTAAACTAAGGAAAAGTCGTTGGTCGCAGCGACTATATTTGCTCTCGGAGAAGGCAGTTTGCGACGCACGCTGCCCCCGGCGATTATCGCCGGAGGCTATCGCTTGGAGGAAAGTGATTCCATAAAGGAACAACAGTATCAGTCTCAGCGCGATCGTCGCAGCGACGATCGCTGAACGATCATCGCAGCTATCGCTCGGATGGAATTCCACCTTTAAGCGGGGGGCCGCACACCTAAGGTACATATCTAGGGAAAGAAAAGAGAAGATTTTAAAAAATCTTCTTAAATTAATGCCACCACATAAAAAGGCATTCTGGGTAAACTTAAGTATATTAGAAAGTAAACATACCATATTCTGAGTAGTGATGAGGATGATATTGACTAGCTACCTAATAATTAATAGATATTAGCTTCTATATAAGTGCCTACCAACATTGAACATTTATTTCGCCTCAATAAACAAAATATTTAAATATAGCCTTCTTTTACAATCATTTATTTGCAGTAAAATAACACTAATTCAAAATGGTTGTTCTTTTCAGTAATAATAAATACATAAGTAGGTATTCGCGGACACACTATATGCAAAATAAAAATATTTTTAACTAACTCGCTTGAGTTTTTGTGGCTCTATTTGTGGACTTTTCCTATTTATCTATTAACATTTTTAAGTATGTTGTGGTTTTATTTTGTTTTGACTTATAGATATAACTTGCACCAAGAAAATCAGTGTAACTTAACAATCACAAAAAGCTAAGCAAAAATAAAACTCCCAACAATTAAATATAAACCAGTCCTAAAAAACCATACGGGAACACTGCAATTTTGTAACATTCGCTTTTTTTACTACCATGTTGGTCTGAAGCGCCCTGTCTCAACTTAATTAAAAACAGCGAATGTCGCAAATTTGTTACATTCGCTCTTTTTCTTTGGTACGGTCGTGTTATTTTTAATGACTCAGCACATTCGCTTTTCTTATTTTTCGAATAAGTCAGTTTTTCAGTGTGTAGAGGCTTAATTTTTTTACAAAATAAAGATTATGCCCTAATAAACCTGTTAGAAAAAGCGGAATGTAAAAAGACAACTAGCAAAAAGTCTTAAAAGAGAAAAATCCAAGAAAATATTTCCAAACGCCGATTCCTCAAAACTAGGTAATTGTAACATTCGCTCTTCTTTATTAGCACGGCAGTACTGTAGTCCACAGAGACGTAGTAGGAGCTCTAACCATATCCTAATCTTCAAACCCAACTCGGGAAGTGCAGTTCACAAGAACGTATTTCTTGGGGGATACCTGCCTAAAAAGTACTATCTACGATAGACCTGTGAAAATTCTAAGTCGTGACTTTTTAAGTTAACCAATTATAGTGCCTTAAAGTGCTGAGTGAAATTGAGATAAACCAAGAACTTTAAATAATTATCTCATGCAATAACCAAAATAAATGAAACCACAACACCGCTCTAAAAGAGCTTTATTATAATACAGGAACTAAGATCTATAAACAATTCAAACAATACCTCAACCGAAAGGACATGCGTGTTTTAGTAATCGGATATAGTGAAAACTCATTAAGTCTTTGATCAATAGACGTCGTTATTGTTTTGCCGAATTGCCTTCTTTATTATTTCTTCTCGCCTGACGTAGACCGATCCATAAAATAAGCTATATAATCTGCACACCAGCCAAGGCGTGGCGTCACGGATAACTGGTCGTGAAAATTCTAATGTGACTAAGACATGTTGATATTGTTGGTATCATTACAAAATGGAATGGCAAATAGAATAGTCAACAAATTTCTTAATAGTCTGAGTGTATTATATATGGTATACATCTTAGCCAGTTAAGTAATTCGCTCCTTGAATAAAAGTCTATGTCTATAGAAATTCCACAATATTCAAACCATGGTTTTAAATATTGTCACGACTAGTAATCCATGACGCCGCGCCTTGGATAGTGTGCAGGTTATGTAGCTCAAATTAGGGATCGATCTAGGTCAGGCGTGAAGAGATAATAAAGAAGGCACGTCGGTAAAACCATAGCAATATCTATTGGTCAAAGACTTAATAGTTAACACTATATCTGATTACTAAAACACGCATGTGCCTTTCGGTTGATGTATGGTTGGAATTGATTATAGGTCTCGGTCCCTGCATTATAATAAAGTTCTTTTAGAGCGGTGTTGTGTTTTGATTTATGGCTAGGTTTGGTTATTTAAATAGTGTTCTCAGTTTATCTTAATTTCACTTAGAACTTCAAGGCACTGCAACTACTTAACTTTAAAAATCACTGGAATTAGAATTTTGATAGATCTATCGTAGATTCGACTTTAGTATTTTAGGCGGGTAACCCCCAAGAACTACGCTCCTGTGAACTGCATCTCTTAGATTACGTTTGAGGATTAAGTTATCGGTAGAACTATCAAAGCAATATCTCTGAAGACTGCAGCAATGATTAGAGCGGAATAGGTCAGAAGCAAAATCCTGACGGACTAACGGTCCGCTTGGCTATTTATACCATTAAATCTAATTGCATACGCTGTTCGCTCCATTTACTAATAAGTTTTCTTAAATATTTACATAATATTTTCTAAGTTAAATTTCAAACTTAGGACAGGGTGATAATTGATTAGTAGTTTAAATGGTTCTAGTACTTCACAATATCACCAGAGCATTCCTAGAAATGAAAATTATGCCCAGCATTTAAATACGTCGATTGTTTTATTCGGCCAGTTGAGTATATGAATATCTCAAGAAAAAATTGTATCAAAACATTTGAATTTCTGACTAAGTTTTATCAGATTTGACGGCAAGCCAAAATCCCATAAGATGTGTGAGAGGTCGTCTATTAATTAGTAAAAGGACAGCTAAAAATTCAAAATTATTATGCCAGAAAATAGCATGAGCCTCGATAAAATTGCCAAAAACTTAAGAAATCAAAATAAATTCGTCCGAAAGGTAGACAACTTGAAGATAATATATTCCAAAGCTATTCAGAACTATACTCGAAAAAATATGAGGAGAGTATTTGGAGAATGATTCGGAGATCTTTTTAGGAAACTGATGGAGCCTACTATTATCGTCCGGTGAAGGACCACCCCACCAGAACTGGGAAGCGCTAAGTAGTTTTTCCGGGTCACGTATGAGGTAAACTCCCCGGGCGCCAGGTGGCCCCGGGGGCCACAACGTTTCACAGACAGCAAAGATACCGAACCAATTAAGAGTAGATTTCTGCAATATAGACATATGTTCGGAATATGCCTTTTTATCCGAAGCGAACTTTCGTGTCACCGCGAGGAAACACTCGAACCGAACAACCTTGACATCACGTGGCTCAAGTTCACTGCCAAGGGATTAACTAAGTTCATATGTTATCTCTATCGTCCTCCAAGCGATAGAGCCTACCAAAGCTTTTTACAGCACTAGCTACCACTTTTGATTTAATACAGGTCGACCACCCCAATTTAGAAATAATCGTTCTGGGAGATTTCAATGCCTACACCACCAACGGGCTCAAACATCACAACAAGACCGACGACGAAGGTAAAGAAGCCAAAACATTTTCCATCAGCTGCGGGCTTACTCAACTTGTAGATGAACCAACTCGGATCTCAGAGAGGGGTGAATTTACCGCCCTCCTGGATCTTTTTCTAACCACAAATCCTGACCAGTACACAATTATAGTTGGTCCGTCATTAGGTACTTCCGACCACAACTTATTACAATGGCTTACAAACTGCCACTCCTATAGAAGGATACACCATTGCCGCGTAAAATCTGGCATTACCATTGTGTATACTGAGATTTTCATTGGTTCGACGTCTGCTTTGGCTCTGACGACCCGTCAGCCGGATGCGAAGAGATTACGCAAGTAATCGCGAAAGAGCTGTATGTAGGAAACAACAAGCCTACAAGTACTGGCAGCAAAATCAGACTGCTAAAAGTTGCAGTTATTTTGCCAAAGCGAGAAACGAATGAAAACGTGTGATTGACGAAACTAAGGACAAACACAATAAAAAAAAGGAATACATTTTTGTATGTTCCAGTGGCTCCAGAAATTTCTGGTAGATGGCAAAAGCAGTAAGTAATAACTTAACGAAAACGTCTCTTCCACCGACAGACGAACCCGGCGTCCCGGCGACAACAGCTAAGGAAAAAAGCAAACATTCTTGCCGAATTGTTTTCATCTCACTCTGCCTTAAACGTCCCCCATGGCAAGGCTCTCCTCACCATATCCAACATCAACACTACCATGACAGAAGTTAAGTTTCACCACCCTGGCATTAGTGTGTGTGCCACTATCATATAAAAATAAAAAGCAGATAACAAACCAGAGTTTGGTTGTTCATTTCTGCAGAATAGAAGGTAACCAGAGATTCGCCAGAATTCTGGTACCAAAGATATGCAATTCTCTACCTGTCGCGATCATAATAACCCAAAATGTTATAAATTTGTCAAAATGGGTTAGTTTGAGTTAGTTAATATATCATAATTATAATACTTATCTTAATCTACTATAAACCTTTCTCAATAATTTGAGCGATTTCTATTACTTTTACTTTATTTCATTTTCTCATTTTCTTTTCTTTCCTTTTTGGTTTTACTTTGTAAATCAAATTTCATCGTACAAATGGTATTATTGTTTCCTAGTTTATATTTTAACCGAAATAACAGGTAATAGAGATAACAAACCAGAGTCTGGTTGTTGCTTTCTGCAGAAGAGAAGATAACCAGAGATTCTCCAGAAGTCTGATACCAAAGATATGCAATTCTCTACCTGTCGCTATCAGAAATAACCCAAAATGTTATAAATTTGTCAAAATGAGTAAGCCATTATATTTAATAATTATAATACTTATCTTAATCTACTGTAAGCCTTTCTCTCTAATTTGAGCGATTTCTTTTACTTTTACTTTTATTTTTTTCTTATATTCTTTTGTTTTCCTTTTTGGATTTACTTTGTAAACCAAATTTTATCATACATATGGTATTATTGTTTCCTAATTCGTATTTTAACCGAAATAACCGGAAATACGAATTTGTACATACAGATTGCTCGTGATCTAGGTACAATATTTAGTTCTATACCTTAGTTTAAATCATTATTTATGAATTTACTTTGTTTATGGAGACTGCTGTGTTACTTTTTGAATACATTTTAATTTTAATTTGAAATTTTCTAGAAACTGAATAAAAATTGAATATACCATTGGACTATTATAACAAAAATTCAGTTATATCGACTAAAACGGAGCAACATAAGAGACATAGCTACTTAATTAGGTCATGTATTACAGATCTCCATATTATCCCATTACGTGACAATTTCAACGAAGTTTTAATTTATCAGAACACGCGGAAGAAGATAGAAATGGGGTAGAAGTGCGTAACCAATGTAACCATGTTATTTATATAATATGAAAACTTATTTTCCATTTACAATGAATGTGTGTAGGAATGGGTCCTACACATGAGAAAAGTTACATTATTAAATATTGTTTGATTACTTTAGTTAGAGCGTGAACATTTATTTATTTATTTATACTTCTACAAACACTCAGGTGAAAGTATTTAGAAGCAAGTTACAAATTATAATACAAATAAAAGGAAGAAACAACGACTATTTAATTAAACTAAATTACATAATCCGAACTACATAAAATATAAGACATTTAAGATTAACGGAATTAAAAATTTATTAGGTAGTAGGTATGATTATATATTTAATAATAATACTGCCGTCCTAAATTAAAAGGCGGCAAGTCTGAAAAGTATGGTTTCGAGAAAAACGTCGAAACATGTTTTCACTTATTTAACAGATTTGGTAATAATTTATGCGAATTTTTGGTTTTTCGTTGGTAGAATAAATAAGAATATGTTTATTCAAAGAGCCATCCCGATATTTACTGAGTTTTTTTAAGAAATATGTTTATTACTGCCTTCTTACCACTAACTTTATCAGTGATACTTGCGTATTTGTAAGTAAAAAGACGGCAACTAACAAAAATCAGCTCACTTACCGCCTTTTAAGTTCGACTTCTCTGAAGTGCCGCCATTGTCTCTAATGGCAAGAAAAACTTTTTTTAATTGTAAAACAAGCACATTCATTATAATAAAATTTAATTTTTTTTTCATTACAAAGCTTAATAAAATATATATTTTTAAGTTTTTAATAGTTTTGCTAGTATAATATTTATAAGAGTGGTTTTCGTAGACTGTTTCTGTTGGGTATCTATGCAGCTATTCTATTAAAACTAATATGATTTACATTATACAAAATAGTAATTTATGCAACAAGTGTGTAAAGTGAACCTTTTTTTATGAATGGGAACAATCCCATGAATAAAAAAGGGTACTTTACACATGAGTAGCATACAAAATTTTTTCTACTACCAAAAAATATATGAAAAAACAGAAATATTATTAAATTACTTTACGTACTAGTGCGTAAAACAAATTATTTTACGCACTAGTGCGTAAAAAATATTGTTTTACGAACTGCCTTAATGTCAAAACAGATGTCAGATCTACTTTACTAGTGCGTAAAATAAACCTATTTTACGCACTGCACATTAAAAAGGCCTATTTTACGAATCTTAGAGAGTGCGTAAAGTTAGTATTTTACGCACGGTAATAGAAAAATATATTTACAGGACTAAACGAGTTGTATTACAAAAAAAGGGTTTTTTTTATTTGATGTAATGGGTAAATGTATACACTTTAGACCCCTAAATATAAAACAATAAAATTTTAAAATTATTAGTCTTAGTGACTTAAGTTTCTAATAATTAATCTAAAATTAAGCTACATTACAGGTACATGTAATAAAATCAGTAAAAAACAATATACTAGCTAAATATAAATCATTAAAATTTGATGCGGCATGATATGAGGATCCGGCTTTTTAACTTACATTTTTATGACGTTCTGGCTGTTCAAATAAATAAAAGTGGGAGCAAATTAAGCGTTGCCGCTTCTTTTCTTAGTAATGTTCAATTGCCGCCTTTTAGCTGTGATACTTATGCATACATTTGAAACAATTTCTAAGAAAAAAGAAGTAACTAACGAAATGCCGCCTTTTTATTTAGATTTTGTCGAATACCGCCTTTTAATTTAGAAAAGGGATTACGTAGCACACTTACTGCTAACTTAATTTTAAATTTTTGAACAAAAAAATATTTTTCTGGCTTCAAAATATATTTTTTTTAAATAGAGGACATCCGGGAGAACCCAAAAATACCAAAAACAGGAAATGTCCAAAAATTCACTTGCCGCCTTTTTTCTTATGAGGGCAGAATAGAGAAAGTGTACTCCTTCAGTGGGCCTGCTGCCAGCATTTAGCTAAAATATCGAATTGATTGGAAGCAATTAAAATGGTGATATAATATATAATTTATAGACTAAATAAACTCATAAGTAGTAATATCTAACATCATAACTAAAGCAAGCGTATGACTTATGAATTCCATACTAAAATAATTAATTTAGTTATTTTTAAAAACAAAATAAAATAGATGGAATCACCACAGGATATTAATATCAATTATGAATGGCTCAGCCGAACGACGTTGCAAGTGAAAAAAACCTATTTTTTCAGATATCAAAAAAAAAACTGTGTGTTACATGAAGAATTATGTTGTAAATTGTTGGTTGGTTTGCGTCTTTTGTTCCCTGATATTATTACTTTTTTTGCTAATTAGTGTGTGATGTTCTTCCACGCAATGTTTTGGGATCATCTTTTGTGATTAGGTACCAAACATGATTAGTGGCACTGAATTTATTTCTCTTCCAGTGAATCCAACAAAATATTGGTGTTTTTGAAACCTGCTGTGACCATCACACAAACAGTAAAACGATTTGAAGGTCCCTTGGCATTACCAATGACTTCCATTCATTGGTGAGGGATGTACACTTTTTTGCACTTTTTCGCTTGATCCATTAGCGGGCAGGAAGGGAAGGAAGAGGTGACCAGTCGTCATAAGCTTTTGCTCAACGGGAGTGAAAAATTTGTTCAAGCTGCAAAACAGCGATATGCCGTCAGTTGTTGTTCTGGCCTACGCATCTGTCAGAATATAACTTGAGAATTCTCACTTGGTCGGGATTTAACTTTGAAAAGTTAAACTCAACACATTTAAGGATACATGATGCTATTTCCGCAGCACCACGTTGCGTTGTTCAGTGTTCTCATCCCAGAAATACATATAAGCTATGTTTTTCCCCTGATCATGTATAGCCAAATTATAGCTTGGAGCTGCCTCTGATAAAATATGTTACTATGCGTGAGGTTCGGGGACAATAAAATCTGTTGTTGGTCTACACACAAAACAACGATTTCGGAGCTTAACTTGACATTTTCCTTAGCTGCAGCTAATGCCTTGTAAGCATGCCCGCCTCTGATGAATTTTGCTTTCATTTTGAATTATTATTATATCTTCAGTCGCAGCTCCAATGCAATGAGGTGAATATGCAGCTGGTCACAATTAGTACATATATCTGACCTAGGCAGACCAAACCTCAGATTAAACTTACTTTGGAAAACATCACGGAACATGTGATGTTTTGTAGTACTCTTACAACCATTTCCTGATACTAAGTTCGAGATTCAAGCATCCCCTTTTGCTCATATTCCTTGAATAGTGCTGTTCTTGACGAGAAAATGAAGAAATATAGTCTTTGATCTGCTCTTTTGTTTTGTCCGGAATCATAGCATGATTTCCATGCGAGCCTCTGCCATCGATCAACGGAATGCTGAACTTCATTTTATCAACAAGAATTTGTAGACAGCGACGTGTAATCTTCAACATGTTGAAAATTATTTTTTCGCATATGCGAAAGTTAGTATCTTTCTTTGGAAGATAAGATTTTACTAAAAAATGTCTAGTAGAGATGATTTCATTCACTTGGGTGATTTATATCCACTACCTTGATGCAGGAAGCAAGAAACGATGTTTGTTCATTATAATCCATACCACAGAAGTCTTTAAATAACTTTTCCATAACCATTTCTTCTTGGGTAACCAGTCTACACTTGCATCCAAACCAACAAGGTGAATCAGTACCTATATTTTATGATTAAAATTCTCATCAAGCAGACCCCTTATAACCTAGAGCCAGCAAAATTAATGTACATCGGCAACGTTCTTCTGGACTTACCTCTTCAGGTGGCAATTTTCTAGACATAGGTCGCTTTCTTTTAGATGTATCTGAATTTTCGGCATCCCTTGAGCCATCCAATTCAAGATTTTTTATTTTCCCTCAAACACCGAAGTACCTGTGTCATTTCGGTTTTTTTAATCATTCTTACTTATTTCTTCTGAACTTCTAGTTTTTCAGCCTCAAGTCGCAGATTTTTCCTTTGTCCCTTCTTATGGCTTCTAATGTAGACTTTCTAATATCTAATGTTTCATTATACTTCACCTTAACTTAAGCTGTGTGAGGAAAGCCGATGATGTTTTTTTATCACATGCTGTTTTATTTAACCCTTCAGTGTTTGGATTTGTTATTTCATCTAGGGAAATTTCATCGATTGTTATTGCCGATAACAATATTTTTTATATTTTTTTTCTTACCAAATATTTCATCCATTTATTCCGAGAAAGGAAATATTTTGCGCTCTTCTTCCCGTCTGCTTGTTATTATAAACACAGATTGTTTAAACAATGCACGGCCATGATTCAGGCCATTCCTCATCATGAAATATGAAAAAAAGTTCTAAGGAACAAAGGTCTAGAAATACATAGTTTTCAATATAAATGTCCAAATTGTCACTTATTCTTTAATTTCTTAAGAATAGTTAAAGATATTGTAATCTACTAAAATGCATAAGCTACTAAACAAATATCACCCTGTCGCAAGTTTGAACTTGAACTTGAAGATTGTTATATAAACATTAAAGGCAAACTATAAACAACGCGAGCAATCAACGGGAGCGACTTTGAACCTTATGCATGCAATGATCATCACTTTGTTTTATATAAATACGCTACCGAATCCTCAGTTCGGCAGACTTAGTCTCACCTCCAGCTCCCAAGGTTAGCCACTTGACGACTGCCTTCTGGGTTCTATCCGCTCCTAGAGTTAGTCATACGACTGCTTTAGGTTCCATTCCTTTCCTACCCAACCTGGTACCGGTTAGCCATTTGACGACTGCTAGGACCAGGGGTTGCACAACCTCCATAGTAGTCTTGACAAGAAGTTTGTCAGAGTGTTGAGAAAGACAAGTGTCTAAATAGTCAGTTAAAAAGTTTAGTGAAAGCTCTTAGTGCTCTTAAATAAAACCCAGCTCTTAAGAAAAACTATAAATTATAAGACAGTAAACAAAGACCTATGAACAGTACCTCAAATCGAGAAAACATGCGCCCCGTAGTAATCGGGTATAATAGAATCTCATTTTTCTGACCAATAATTGTTGTTAAAGTTTTATCGTTAATACATTGTTATTGTTATAAACTAAACGTGCTTACTTTATCATCTCTTCTTACCCCACGTCACGCGATCCCGGTCTACCTCAGTTACCCCCCGGCACGCTAAGCAAGGCGTGTCCTCACGAGTAGAACATCCAGTGGTAGATTAAAGGAAGCATTGAGACCCCGTCATTGTACTAATCGCGACGAGGCTCTTCTCTGAGAAGTTATTCTTTAAATAAAACGCGCTACCCCCTAAGATACTCGTGACAATATTGAATTGACAATTGAAACATAATAATGGAGTCATATCTGCCCTGCACTATTTAAGTTAAAGTTTGGCATTTGTCTCCACTGGCGTACCTACAGGTTAGGGTCAAGGCATCTCTATGCTATTTTTTTGTAACACCCTATATATAACTTTCGCACTTGATTACTAAGAAAGCTTTTAAAAGTAAACAAAAAGGCGTTCATAGTATTTTTTTCATTTCTCTTACGTTTTTGAGTAAATTAGGCAAATCTTAAATCATCTAACAGGAATTTCCAATTATCGTACCACTGTTTGAAGAGCATTTATTTTAATAAGACCTTTAACAACAGTACCCTAATCCGTACTTGTTTCTTATAGAAGCAAAAGTGACATAAAATGATTCCTAAACGAATTAATCATCACAAAAAAACCTGTAAGTAACTTTGGCTAAAACAACACATCTCACTTGAAAACTTAAGAAAACTGCATGGCTGCTTGACATTTGCGCGTCGAAAAATGCACGACCATATCTCAAGGATTGATTTCTTCTCATAAAATAGCGATAATTCGAGGCCTATTTCTTACTACTTCTAAAACATTAACGAATTTTTTTTATTAAGTCTTCTATGCTTCCTATGGAAGGAGCATAAACTATTGACTTAATGTGTCCCCATAAATAAAAGTCTAATGGATTTAAATCCGGGGTGGCCAGGCATTTGGTCTACCTCTTGCAATCCACCTCTCACCAAAAGTGTTATTAAGATATATTCTAACACGTGGATTAAAATGAGCAGGAAATTTTTAATTACGTACATTTAGGTAATGTTAAGAGCAAAAAGAAAATGTCAACTAAATTGTTACCGACAATAATAGCCATCCACACATTTAAGGAGAATTCTTCCCAGTGGCGACATTGCACATAAGCGAGGGTATTTTTGTCCCGCCATACATGGATGTTATGGTAATTAATTATATCGTCTCGCCGAAATCCTGCTTCGTCAGTAAAAAGAATGGTTTTATTGAAATTCCTGCTATGACTAAAATCTTAAAAGCAAAATAGAAAACGAGGTTGAAAATCTTTTGAAAGTATTTCTTGCTCACGTTGTTCCTGTTTTTTTTTATTTTCAACGGATATGTGATATTTTTTTAATTTTCAAAGGACATGTGACTTTTTTAGCAAAATATGATACAATATATTTTGACGTGTGATTATTAATTATTTTAGAAATAATTTTTTGTCACTTTTGATCTTATAAGAAAAGCCTCTTACATAGTTTAATATTCTCCTAATTTACTCGAAAACGGTACGTTAAATGAAAACATATTGATAGTATTTTATTACTTATTATTGAAAGCCTTCCTATAGTCGGGTGTAAAAATCATATACAGGGTGTTACAAAAATATTTAGCATTAAAATATCTGGACCCTACCCTGTAGGTAAGCCCGTGCGATCGAATGACGAATTTTAACAACGCTAAATAGTGCAAGGTACTACTCTAAAAATAGGATCGAAATTTCAATTCAATCTTTAACGCTTCTTAAGAAATTAAAAATAAGTTGAATCTGGGCAACACCTTGTATCTTGAAAACTGTGCATTTCTAGACCTATGTTCATAAGAACTTTTTCTTCATATTTCATGACGAGAGATCATCCCCTGAAATATGGCCGTGCACTTTCTGGAACACCCTGTATAAATTTTCTAACATCCATCCGAAATTATTTGCTCATAAAATTATGTTAAAATATTCATTAAGCAAAAATGTTATAATTTTGCTCATAATTTTTAGAAGTGCTGTACCCTCTGCGGATAGGCTTAAATCTGAATTGGGCTCTGTTATCTTTTATGTCATTTATATAAATCAAAAATAACAAAAAGCAAAAATGGTTTAAGGTTTATTGTTAGCGTGTCGTTAGATAACTTTTGATTAGGCCTCAACTATCTTAAAGAACAGTTTTTCTAATTAAACGGTATGTGATACGTATTCGAAGATCTTGATGATAATAAATGCTGTGACCTGTATACAATATTATCCGATGTGTTTAAAGCAGCACTAGATTAATTTTCAATTCAAAAAAAGAGGTTCATACATTCATAGTACGAACATAATTGCTTCGTAGAAATTCGATAAAACTGGAATTAAAGCAATTGGTCTTATATAGGCCAATCAGTGAGTGAGAGCCAAAAAAGGCCTCTACCCTACAAAAGGTGGTGTATTAGTAATTTTTTATATATGTTGTTAAGATCTGGGCCTTGACGAAAAATCCAAATTTTCGACCTTAGCAAAGTCCGCTTTATATATTTCTAAATAACTCCGCAGCGGTTGATCTCACGACAAAAATGTTCAAATAAGAGTTAGGTAACGATATTTTTTCAATATATTAAAAATAATATATCAGTCTATAGATATCGATAAATACGACGCGATATATCGATAAAATACAAATATCGATACATCACTGCAATCCCTATATCGGCGCGTTTAACT
Organism: Pissodes strobi; assembly: GCA_016904865.1. Lineage (NCBI taxonomy): Eukaryota > Metazoa > Arthropoda > Insecta > Coleoptera > Curculionidae > Pissodes > Pissodes strobi. Next base: position 179,142 of record MU183222.1, on the reverse strand, counting down.
GTCATTTGGCCAGAGAAAAAGATATCGATGTGATGCCGAACATGGTTGTCACGTTCGAAAATTTCGGGTCCATTACACTCAACGCAAAAACAAGGTCAATCCAATTGGCAGCAGTCAACAGCAGCATGAAGGTCGGTTAGGCAACAATTTCCATTTAAAAAAGTGTGCATTGTGAAGAAATTCGACAACGAGCTTGCTCTATTTCCTTTGTCGCTTTTTGCAGAGAATGGAATGTGCAAAGGTACGAAATCCGCATTGTATAAAGTTTTTTCCACAACTGCCAGAAGGTGTGGAATTCGGAGATAAAAAAAGCATTGTTTTAGATGGAAGATACCTTTTGCACAAAGTTGTAATGTATGGCATCGGCATCGTAATGATTCATTTGCGTTTATTTCCGAGAAGTGCGTTGAATATGTTCGAAGTCACTACGGTTCACATGCAGTGGTTATTTTCGACGGATATCCCAGTGATGGTGGCAAAAGGAATACCAAGGCCGCAGATAGTTTGGCCGATCGAAGAAGCATATAGTCAGTGTAATTCGCAAAGTGCGTAACTCCATTTTTTCTTAAATATGGATTATTGCGCCATCTAATACTACAATATCATACCTATCTGTCTGAAAAATGCCTAAGTCCGGAACATCAACCGTTTTGGAACAGAAGCCGGTACAGAAATTTGCCTATCTCTGCGCTTTAAATTGTTGACGGGCAAAATTCGTATGTCCAGCCAGTGACATTGTTTAACACGAGATTATGTGTGTTCTTTGATTCCATCCTAAAAATTCTTGTATTTTTGCTTAAATTTTGTGTGTTTTTTAGAAAATTTTAAGAAAGGTAAGTCTATAATTTATTGTTCTGTATGACTTGTAAGTAATATTTTAAAAATACCTGATTTAAAACGTACTTTGTTTACATTAGGAGATACGCATTTTGCGCCAAAGAGGATAAACAAATCTCGGAGGAGTTACGAATATTTCCACAATAAATATGATTACTTTTCACTGTAAATAATAAATTATTATTGTTTTTTTACAATGTATGTCGTTTAGTGTTTGAGAGATCTGAGTAGTTTCAGACCAATAACATTTTTATTAATTTTTAATTTCATTAAAAATATTGTATCAATTTTTTTCTATGCTATGAAATGCTTTTTATTGGAATTTAACACTGATTATAAGAACTCCTAATTTCTTGATTAAAATTAATTTCAAACGAATTATATAATTGAAAATTGAATATAAATTAATTGTTGCTTTTTACTTCAAAAGTTGTTACCTATTTAACACGCAGGAATCAAAGAATACACAATTTTATTTGTTTTGCAGAAATTGCTAGAAGACTAGACAAGATTATGAACCTTTTAAAAGGGCCGTCAAAGTTGGTGACTGAGACAGTTTCGATTTTCGTAAGTGAGAAGAAAGAGGCAACTCTACTGACATCCTCTGGAGATACAATAATTATTTCTGACCCTTCTATATCTACAATACAAAATAACAACGATAATAAAGAAAACATTTCTATTTTTGAATGTGGGAAGAAAGTGTCGGCTCAGCTGACACCCTCTGATTGAGATACCTACAGTTATACCTGCTTGTTCTTCATCTGCGATACAAAATAATAACGATGATGATATTATTATAATACAAATTGACAGTGGACAGGCAAACATTTGCCCTGTTGATGACCTCGTAAATTATGCTAGAGAAACTGAGGAGATGCTTAATAATAAAATTTCTCATGAATCATTGGCTGGGAAGGTTTGGAAGTAACAGAAGAGGCCATTAATTGCAGTGAAACACCAAAACTGTGTTTCAAGAAAGAAACCTCATGCATGCAAGGAATAGTCAGTCAAGACAAAGAAATGGACCACGATTCTGATTACATGGTTACTGAAGAAGAGATGGAAGGAGATTCAAGTGCTGATGCAGAATCTGATAGTAATGAGATACACGAAGAGAACAATTCGGAAGAAAGTTAAATTACCCCAGAAGTACCCAAGAAGCATTCCAGATCTAAAATGAAGAGATTAAAGTGAATGGAAGAAACAAGAGAACTACAAGAGTAGAGAAAAGGGGCTTAAGTACAAAGGAAAAAGAAAAGAAAATGGTAGATGGAATTACAACATAGAAAGATGTGCCAAAAACTAAAACCTCGGTGTAGCTGCAAGTTAAGTAGGAACGGCAACACTAAATTAAACTGTTTTTCTCTTACTGAAAATTCTAGGCAAGAAATATTTGAAAATTTTTGGAGAAAGACCTGGGGTGAGAAAAAAAAACCTATGTGAGCACACTGTTAGTTGTGAAACCTACAACAAGACGAAGAGGAGAGCATGAAATTTCTCGAAGACAAACATCTACTGAGTTGTATTTAAAAGTTGGATACAATCGAACACGAGTATGCAAAAAGATGTTTTTGAATACACTCTGTGTTTGAGAAATCGTAATAAAGAAGTGGGCTAAAGAAACTGTAATAGAAAATCAGCAGGTTCAGAAGCAGCCTGCAAGTGGACTGGGAATTAAAAAAAATAATTGAATTTTTCAATAGATGGCCCAAACTCGAGGGCAAGGTGAGTGCTTCTTATGGAATGAAACAGAAGGAAAAGTAACAGCCAATGAGTTTGCAACAATAATAGTAAAATTTCTCAGAAAGAAAATTGAAGCTAGTTCTAATGACAAAAAAAACGGACAATATTTTTTATAGCGATGGCTACGCAGCCCAAAACAGAAATTGTGTGTAAGCAAACGCCCTTTTTAACTTGGCAATTGAAAAAGGAATAATCATAATACAGAAATACCTGCAGAAGGGTCATAGCCAGATGAAGGCAGACAGCATGCATTCCACGATAGAGAGAATGATTAGAAAGTCCAGAATTAATGCACCTGCTGATTACGTTCTGATATGCCAAAAAGCATGTTTGAAAAATGCTTATAATGTAGAGTATTTGACACATGATTTTTTTTAAGAACGTAGAGGGTAATATAAATTTTATTGCATTCATACGACCTGGAAAAAGAGTCGGAGATCCTCAGATAAATTACTTAGAGGCTATTAAATACACTAGAGAAAACATGTTTTTTAAACTAAGACATTCCGAATTGGAATGAGGAACTTTTGCAGTCAGATTGCCTGGAAACCTTAAATGCGTTGCCTTTGACACCTTGCCAGCATTGTGCAGAGCCAGGATCCCAATAAAGAAGAAAAAAAAAAGACCATTTACAGCAGCTGAAAAAAGTTTAGAGCATGACTACCATGCATTTTACGTTCAATTATAATAAGTAGTCTCCTGTACAATGTCGTAATAATTATTTTAGAAATTAGTTTTTTATAAGCTCTAGATTCACATTTTTTTAAGAATTTGATTCTATTTTTTAGTTCCTAACGGTAGGTTAGTTATTACTTATTCCTAGGTCAGTTACTGGTACATAAGTTTTTTGTTATTTGTGGTGTTGTGAACAAAAAAAGGTCAACCTGTGTGAATTTTTATTTTATGTAGAGACAGAAAATAAAGAACATTTTGTTTCTAGGAAAAAGCGTATCTCCAATTTTTTATTGTTTCGACGAAACAATGTCGGTTCAAGTTTCCCAATAACAATTTTTAGCCAACGAAAACAATAAAGCCCGTCTAATTTCGATGCTGACAAAAAAATGGAACAGGCTGCTATTACTGTTAAACAGGTGGAACAAGATGCTGATGTGTTGATTGTCAGAACAGCGATTTCTTTGTGCTCAAAATTTGATGCTGTTTTTGTATTGGGCGAAGACGTTGATATTCTTGTTTCGCTGACAGTATTAGCATCACCTCAAAGTAACATCTACCTCCACAAACCACGAAGAGGCAGAATCGCTGAAAGACTATATTCGGCGAAAAGTTTAAAATATGAAGAGGTGGCTGAGAACATTTTGTTTCTCCACGAGCTTAGTAGCTGCGACACGACATCGTCAATCTTCAGCCAAATAAAAATAAAATTTTATTCGCTTCTCCAGAAAACAGCAAGACTCAATGCCACCATTGGCATCTTCAAACATCGGGATGTCACATCAGAGAACATCGCAGACGCTGGAGCACACTTTCTACAACAAAAAATAAATGCAATCTTACTACTACTAACGCATCATCAAGTCCAAAAATGGTATGGAATCGAGAAAAAAAAAACAAATTATTGGGACTGAAAACCTGGCAGCAATGGGCTTGCTCCACTTACAATGACAAAGCAGCACCCGACAACTTACTGAAATTCATTTCATGCACTTGTCGAAAAGGATGCGGCGCAGCATGTGGTTGCAGGAAAGATGAGTTGCAGTGCTCCATTGTGTGTGGCTTCTGCCCACATGAGAAAATGTACTTGATGTTCAAATCGACAGTGAGGACGAAGATGACCAAGGTTTACCAATGGAAGAACAATATATTCTCAGAAGCACCGATGATGATGACATTGAAGATGCAGATTACACTCATGACGTCATTAACAACCGACCAGAAACATCAAAGAATGGAAGACGCTCATTTCCACCTAAGATCACGACGCTGATTACAAAGTTATTATAATTATGTATTAAATAGCGAGAAACCCTCGAAAAAATTACAAAAATGGGGAGTTTTACTATTTTTTTTTGGGAAATATGTTCAACTTTTCGTGGCTGTTACCTTCATCCAAGATGGCAGCTCGCGCGATTCCTCCCCAAGATCGAAAACTTGGATAGCGTGCCAAGGCCCAGACGCCATAATTATGATTTATTTTTGAAGCCAAGTATTGTATCCCGGATTTTAACTTTTCATACTTCTTTAAAGCAAAATGATCATGTTTTAATTTTTTACTATGCAAGTGATATTACATAGTTTTATGATCAAGGTTGGCATTATTAAAGTTTGCTAGTTTAAAAATTAAGGTATTTAATATATGGACAAACATTTTTTAAAATCTTCAACTATTTAGTTTGTTCCAATTTGGTTTTCACAGCTTTATTAGGATTAGAATTGATTATTTGCAAAGATGACCTGGCAATGTTGTTTGAATTCGTTATGAAATTTGCATTTGTTGTATGTTTTGTGCAATTTTGTAAGGGTCTATATTAACAACCTGAATGTTTCGTGTATTTGACATATTTCATTATTAAAATATTTTATCGGTTTCCATCATTGTAACGACGAATATAGCATTAGTTATGATTTTCGATAATGCATCAAAATTGGAATTGGCAAAAGGGTGACTGTGGTCAGCAAAGGACCACTCAACATTGGTAATGAGGATATGTAATATTAGTTTACCCCTAAATGTATGTGGTCTTAGTGTTCTGATTGGTAATCTTTATATTAAAATCAAGTTCCTATCGGAAATTTAGAAAAACATTATCGTGAATATTTGAACAGAAAGCAGAAATAATTTATAAGATCTGTCAGATCTTTTCATTTGCCTTTATCGATATTGAGATGTACACTAAAGTCGCCATTTATGACAATACAATTATTTCAGTTAAATTTTCTTATCATATCAGACATAATTTTCATAAAAGCTTGACAATTATCACTAAGCGGTCTGTACAGAATCTTTCTAAAAGGTCTGAACAAAACGCTTGCACACATTTCTGACGCCAATTTACCTAAGTCCAAAACTAAATAGTTTCCGAGATATGGGGTGTCAAAGTTCTTATTATTTAAATTGCTTGTAAACATGTATCTTAATAGTAGCATGATTTGCACGCAAGTTGAGGTTTGGTAGGATGGGAAATTGAGATCTGACCGTAGTTTCGATGTACAGGGTGTCCCATTTTCGATGATATTACGTGGTATCTCACTTACGAGTAAAGATAGAGAGTTGTGGTTTTCGCAATACTATGCTACTTTTTTGTGAAAAGAATGACGGTATAAACCAAGTTTTCATAGCCCGCTTCCTTTCTGAGATACAGGACGAAATTGAAAATTTTGCATTTTAGGCCCCCCCTCGTAACTCCGTTATCCTTTAACATATCGCAAAACTAAAAAATTACTCCAATACAGTTTTTTACGTAGAATCCAGTGGCGTGATCAGATTTTTGCTGTGAGCTATCAATTTTCAGCTATAAATCAAACTTTGATTTTTTTTAATGGAACACCCTGTATATTTTCCTTTAGTTTAATTGAAAATTTTATAAGCTTTATAAAAATATATAATACATGATATGTGTTTTAAATAATAAGCCTAAAATTCATAATTTCACAAAATGTTTCTTTATACGACACTCTTGTATTTTTTTAATGGAACACCCTAAATATTTTTGTTTCGTTTGATTAGAAATTTTATAAGCTTTATAAAAATCTATAATACATGTGTCTATACGACACTCTTGATGAGTATAGTATAAACATTGTCATTTAAACAACGGTATAAGTATTAGTAGGCAGATATTATTATAACAATGGAATGGGCATTTCTTATTGGCAAGACCTGACAGTGGCAAAATTTATATTTTCTGTGTAATATTGTATTTTTTACGATGGCTGAAAATGAAAATGATCAATATTTTGAAAAATATGACATGTTAGTAGTTAGTCTGCTTTATACAGACCAGTGAAAACTCCCGCCAAGCTTCTCAGCAATATTTCAATAAGTTTGTTTGAATATTTATTTTCCTTTTGACTTATTTGGGTTTATTTTCTTTAAGTATCATTTTAATATATAGATATCCCGGAAAAAGACAACCTGGTCATTTAATGTTTTCCGGAATAAAGAATAAAATGGTAGAACAAGGAATGTTGCCTCCGTCCTTACCGTGAGTTTCCTTATTATACATTTTTGGTAGATGCCGGATAAACGTTCCATGTTCTCTTTATTCCGGAAAACATTAAATGACCAGGCTGTCTCCTTTCGGGATATCTATAAATTAAAATAAAATAAAATAAAATAAAAAATAAACCCTAATAAGTCAAAATATTTAAACAAACTTATTGAAATACAGCTGCGAAGCTTCACGGGAGTTTTCACTGCTCAGTATAAATATTGATCAATTTCATTTTCAGCCATCGTAAAAATACAATATTACACAGAAAATATAAATTTTGTAAGTGGCAGGTCTTGCCAATAAAAAATGATCATTCCATTGCTCTAATAATCTCTGCCTACTAATACTTATACCGTTGTTTAAAAGATAATGCTTATACCATACTCATCAAGAGTGTCGTATAGAGATACATTTTGTGAAATTATGAATTTTAGGTTTATTATTTAAAATACATTTCATATATTATATATTTTTGTAAAGCTAATAAAATTTTCATTCAAACAAAAAAAAATATATACAGGGTGTTCCATTAAAAAAAATACAAGTTTGATTTATAGCTAAAAATTGACAGCTCACAACAAAAATCTAACTACGCCACTGGATTCTACGTAAAAAAGTGTATAAGAGCAAGTTTTAAGGTTTGCCATATGTTAAAGGATAACGGAGATACGAGGGAGGTCCAAAAATGCATTATTTTCAATATCGCCCTGTATCTCAGAAACAAAGCGGGCTATGAAAATTTTGTTTATACAGTGTGTCCAAAAAAGTATGCAACATATGGGAAACCTTTATTATTGGATTCTCAGAAAATTTTATTCTTTATAAAAGTTGGTGCTTGCCCTAAAACAGTAAACGAGTATTTCAAATTTTACGTACTGCTTTTAGTGCGGACGGAAATGTCATTTTTCCGAAATCGCGTCAAGAGTAAAGTACCTTAATTTATAAAGATACAGCAAAATCTTATAAGGAAAAGTTCTTCCAAATTAAAAAAGTAATCTAAGTATGAAATTTGAGTTAAGTACATCAATTTCTAATTTCTATTTTTTTTCTCGATTTTTTTCTCAAACGTTACGCCATCGGTGAATGCTTTGTTCTTTTGTTATTAGTATACTTGCCTAGCAACTTCAAAATTTATTTAGAGTAGACATTAGTTACATAGTTGCATAATGTTTCAGTTTTTACAGAGATAAAAGCCAGTTTAGGTATCAGTGTGTTGCAAACACATTTAAATAATTTTGGTCCAAAATAATTGTCCACAATAATTATTACAAAATACAATTGGAATGACTGACTCAATAATAATTAATTTCATATGTCAGAGCGAAGTAAAATTATTGCTATTTATTTGTTTTTATTCCAAATGCATGGCCTACTCTTCAAGACCAAATATTTTATATGGCTTTTTAGGATACTTGGATATATTTTACTTATCGGCTGCAAAAGATAAATAAATTATTAGTTGTTTTACATGAAATGAAAAGAGTTGGGTCTATTCATGATTTTCAGTGGAAAATTTTTTGAATCAAAAGTGTTTAAATGTGTTTGCAACACACTGATACCTAAACTGGCTATTATCTCTGGAAAAACTGCAACATTATGCAACTATGTAACTAATTTCTATCTTAAATAAATTTTTAAGTTACTTGACAAGTATACTAATAACAAAAGAACATTCTCCAGTGGCGTAACGTTTAATAAAAAATCGAGAAAAAAAAGAAAAATTAGAAGTTGATGTGCCTAACTCAAATTTCATATTTAGATTACTTTTTTAATTTGGAAGAACTTTTCCTTATAAGATTTTGCTGTATTTTTATAAATTAAGGTACTTTACTCTTGACGCGATTTCGGAAAAATGACATTTGCGCCCGCACTAAAAGCAGTACGAAGAATTTGAAATACTCATTTACTGTTTTAGGCTAAGCACCAACTTTTATCAAGAATAAAATTTTCTGAGAGAACAATAATAAAAAAGTTTCCCATATGTTGCATACTTTTTTGGACACACTGTATAATCGTTCTTTTCGCAAAAAAGTAGCACAGTATTGCGAAAACCGCAACTCTCTATCTTTACTCGTAAGTGAGATACCCCGTAATATCATCGAAAATGAGACACCCTGTACATTATAGAGGGCGCCACCAGCAGCGCTCTGCCTACACCTGATTTTCTAGTTAAAATTATTATCCCTTGGCCTTTTTTTGATCAAAAGAAGTATTTCTAGTAGGCGGCGCCTTGAGCCGACAGTTCTGCGAGAATCGAATTTAAATGATTTATTGCGTATCATGTACACGGTGATCATTTATAATGTCCCCCCCTCTTAACTTTTTTGTTTTTCGCATTAGACAAAAATGTTAAATACAAAAGCTGTGCAGAATAAAGTAAGCTATTTGCAGAATTCATTTATATATATATACAAGGTGTTGCAGAAATGAGTGACAGGTTAAAGTTATATCTTTTTAAATGAAATACCCTGTATATTATTAGTGTTTTAGAATCTCCTAAAAATCCTTAATATTTTTTCTATAACATGTCCTATACCTAAATGTAATAGTTTTCGACATATTCGCATTTTAACTAAGCAGTTATATTCAAAAATAAATATTCTAGATTCCAGTTCTTAGGTGGCCGTGAATTAGGCAACTACAATACGAGACCACTATTTAAAATGCGAATATGTCAAAAACTATGACATTTAGGTATAGGACATGTTATAGAAAAAATGTTCAGAATTCTTAGGAGATTCCAAAAAATTAACAATATACAGGGCGTTTCATTTAAAAAAATATAACTTTCACTTGCCACTCATTTCTGCAACACCTTGTATATATATATAAATGTATTCTGCAAATAGCTTACATTATTCTGCACAACTTTTGTTTTTAACATTTTTGTCTAATGCGAAAAAGAAAAAGAGGGGGGGACATTATAAATGATCACCGTGTATCAATAGGAAATTAGTTTACGAATATTGCCAGACAGTACAAGAGCTTTTACCCCTCGAACTGCAATTGAGACTAGGCCTCTGTCGTTTCATTAATGAACGAAGAGCACATGATGAAAATTGTCATAAAATAAACAACAATTTAGTGTGCTTATGGACCACACACCAGAAGTGAAGCTTCATTCACACAAAACAGAATAATATTAGAACTTCATGCAAATTCGCTGACACGAATGGCGTTATGGGTAACGTGTAACGTAACAGTTCGCGTTCGCGTAACACGTTCACCAGCTTATTCTCCAGATACAGAAGAAGTTTCACTTCAAACATTTAATTTACCGATGGGTGTTGTTTTATAAGAAGACCTATGACAAATTTACATAATGAATGAATTACATGAATGCTGACGAAAAGACGCATGCAATCAGGGTTATGCATTCTCGAATGTTATGCCACAAGATGCTTCAGGATTACGAAATAATACTTTTATTTTTAATGAAACGTGTTACTCAGCAACACCATGACACCGAAGATGGAGTGATGTGGCTAGGTAACACGTTGAGTCCCAAATAAAAGTATTGGGTAATCCTGAATCATCGTGTAGTATTCAAATGATTATACAACAAAATAAAACACAACATAGTATTTTATTAATTTTTATTACAGTAATTATTATTAATAGCAAAGTTACAATTATTGTTATAATACAAATTGGTTCTAGTTTCGCTTTCTGATGAACTAGAAGCTGCTTGAATTCGGGATTCAACACTAGAAGAAGAAGGTGCATGTTTGGATCTCAAATTTTGTATTATTTTCATATGATGTTGTTTGATGAACTAGAGATACGGTGCTACAGAATTTATGGAACTATTTCCAGTTATCCCAAGAACTGAACACAACTAATGCCGAAGTGTGGGTTAACAGTTTTGAGTACTCTCTTAAGACTACCAGAGTAGTGAAGATGGAAGCAACCAAATATATAAATAAACTGGTCCAGGAAAAAATTTTCTGAAACAGTAGCCATCGAAAGTTTAAAGCAAAAAACTAGCTTCCAAAAACAAAAGAAAAGAAGGAGAACCTTCAACTTCACAAGCAAAGAAAGGTAAATAAAAAAATAGAAAATTATGTCGTATGATTCATCGGATTCAAGAGGGGCTGAGAATATGTCTCTTCATGATATGGACAGCGACAATGATACGGAAGATTTTTCAGATCTAATCTTGTCCAGAAAGAAGAAGGAGGCAAGCAAGGCAGAAAATGGAACTCGTGAAAATAAGAAAACTCAGTACAATGTATCCAGTTCAAGCGAGGATGAGAACATGCCTCTTCATGACATTATTGAAAGTGACAATAATTTGGAAAACTTTTCAGATATAATTCCGGCGAGAAAGGAGGACGCGGAAATATTAAGGGAATTTGGTAAAAACATTGATCAACACTCAAATATAGATGCAAGGCATAATGAATCTAAATTAATTAAACCAGAGTGGGCCCAATCCAAGCCAAACTACGAAAAATTTTATTGACCGATTCTAAAGTAGTGTTAGCACCAGCACAAATAGAAGAAAAACTATTGTGATCAGCTAAATTGATGATATTCTTCATAATATCATGTTTGGTTACCAGCTCATTAGATATTGACTATGTTCTAGATTTATTTCAGACGGTTTCTATTAGCCTGGTGATTTGAGGATTGGTCGTATTTTAGTATTATTTTTAGTGTATAGCTACTTGTATTATACGGACCTGTTCTGTTTACGATAATCCGTTTGGGGTCATAAAGTGGATCAAACTTCTTTGCCATATCTACTACGACGTTTCCTATTCTCTTGAACTCTTCCAGCAGAAGAATGACCGAACTGTTATTTATATAAGCACAAGGGAGACAGTAAAATTTAAACATACGAAATTTCTTTAGAGCTATTACTTTTATCTCAAAGCTTATAAAGCACGAAACTTTGAACAATTAGGTAGTAACCAATGATGAAGTAATTCCCTTAACCCCACAGAATAAGAGAAGAAGCCATTTAGAGAATACTTCGAGTAACTTTCTTTTTCTATGGCTTAAGTTTTAATAAATTAAAAACCATGTCTTACTAATGGCCTGTTGCACCACATATACCTTAAGTAAAGAATAGTAGAGCGGTCCTTAGAATTTAAGGTAGCCCTAAATTTGAATGCATTGCAACAACGTTGGTTTGTCAAAAACTTAACTAAGTATAGGTTAGCATTGGCAACATAGCATTAATAATTGAAACCGTAGGAAATTTTCGTTTTCACTAAATTTTTGCTAGGAATATTTTGTTTCATTTGAGTAAATATTATAACACTTTGATTAGGAAAGTTGTCTAAGATAAAGATATAACATAATAAGCATAAGCTCACTGTTGTGCTTGTGGTGGAAGTCGTATTTTTGTCAAAATTCAAAGTCATAAAGAAAAGGTATATTACTTTTAAAACGTTCAGTTTAGGAAGTAATATTTTATACAGCCTACGTAAATGCGATAATTTCTCTCATGTCCCCCTTAAGAACTCCAGTATTTCCTTTATTTGAGGCAGAACCTCTAGCACGGTGGGTTTTGTCAAGCGGAACCTTGTAAAGAAGGTGAAATTATCAATTTCCCCCTTTATAAACGAATCCGTGATAGGTTTTTTGTTTTTGTTAAAGTGGATACATCAATATCAATACAAATAAACAAAAAATATTAGGTTATAAATCACAACTTAAGCTCATAAGGGAAGAAAAATCTCCACTTTAAATAAAGGGACCATACCGATTGAATAAGTGGTGGTGCCATCGAAATAGCCGAGTTTTTATATACTTAACGCTAAGGTTCCCTTAAAAAGTGTGGAGCAACCGGGCATAAACTCTTAAAAATAGAATGTATAAAATTGCAAAAATGTATTTTGAAACAAGCATATGAATTTTTTGCACATCTTTGACCTGATAGGAAAAACAAAATAATAATTACCTTTATTAAATAATATTTAGCTTTATTAAGCTAATGCTAAAAGCCATTCTGTGGACTAATTCTTCGAATCCTACCAGCTAGTAACTCTAATACTAACTAAAATATTAAGTAAGTATTTCGAAAATTTCGCAATTTAAATGTAAAAATTATGCATATACTCAGATCATTTAAAAGGACAAATATTGCCACATTCTTAAATCCCAAGTAGATTAGATGAGTTTTCGAAACTTCTATAGTCAAGTCGTCGACGGATAATATCCATTTTGTTCCACATTTCGCGAGTTAAACAAGAAGCTGTAAAACAAAGAAGCTTAATTAAAACTCATGGCTTATATCTATGCCGGAAGAATATTCAATTAGTGTTTCTGACTGGGTTTCTTTTTCGCTCTCTCTATAGGGAAGTTTTATTTTGTTTTAATAAGATCCAAAGTTTGCAAAAAGCTAATTTTAAATTAGAGATCGCTGTTACGTCCAAATAATTTATTAGGAGCGCCACAAAAGTACATCTCCCTACCCGTGATCCAACGACCATCGTGTTTTTCTCTAAAAGCTAGAAACAGCAAGAACAAGATCTATAACCGATAATAACGAATGTCTCAAAAGTTTTGGAACATATATTTATACACACAATCATCATCACAAAAGTAATTCTATTTAAATTCCTATTATAGACTCTAATTAACAATATTATAACCAATAAATTTAGCAACTCGAATTATATTATGGCCTCTGTGCGCCTCAATAAGACGCAGGCGCAGTCTTCTGCGGATATTTTCATTAGGTTTTCGACCCTTGAATTTTACGACAAAACTTTTTACACACACGTTATTACGCGTATGATAAAGCTTCGTAATATAGCTCTAAGCAGATTTCTGAGAACTAGAAACCCTGATCACGGGGCATATTTCTGCAATAAGGGCTGAGAAAATGGCCTAACAGTAATTAATTAATATCATTAAAGATGAATAATAAACCGCTAATATTTTTACTCAACTATATCTTCAGCCCGATGAATATTATTTTACACAAATATAAAATATATAATACTTATGACACCTTCATATTTTCTTCTCGGGAAAAAAATTAATCTACTTACTAGGTACTACTAATATAAATGCACTATTTAATATATTGTTATCTTAATACAAGTTAATAAGCTAATTGCATGATTTATTAAAAGGATAGCAAATTTTGTTTTTCCTTTCTTTTTGATGTAACTTTTTGGAAAATTTTTATTGAATTGTGAAATTTGCCTAGAAGTTTAGAGATTCTTCCGCTCTTGTGTAAGTGTTTTTCAACAGTCCTTGTTGGATATATTTTGATAATGTACACAAATATAGTATATAATTGAACAAGAAAGTAAATTTAACTTTACTTGCATGTAGATCTTTGTTACGGGTAGAAATTCTATTTATTTATAGAAGTCATTCTAGGAAGGTATATCGGTTGGAAAACCATCTCTATTAATTTTTTCGATAAGGTCGAACATGACTAGTTCTTGACAGCAGTATTTAAATTGTCATTTGTGGTATTTAGTTGAATGACAGTTAGGGTTGCCAAGTTTTCCACGAACCAAGGGAGGACTTTTCCAGTGGTGGCTCGCGGCTTTGAAAAATGGTGAGGAGGAGGAGCTATCCACCCAACTGCTTAAATTTTGTAAATGTGCTTTATAAGCACACAACTGAAGTGAAACTTCTGAAAGAGATACTAGGAATGTTTTTTTAAAGCTTTTTTTCTTCAACTTTTGCCCCAGGTTTGGACACTTTTTTACTTTTTTTAAACTCATTTTTCATAAAGCATTTTTTTCTTTCACTTTTTCCATCTCCGACCTCATAGGTCAACTTCTTGACCTTTTTTCACCGAAAGCCGCGTTTCTCTAACTTTTTTTTAATATATTTTTTCAAATTTCGTTTTATGATATTTTTATTAACTTTCCAACGAATATTTTACGTTTTCCCATTTTTTCGAAATTTTTTGGATATCCAGGAGGGTGGGAGTATAATTCCCTTCCACAGATGCGGGGTCATCTCTTGTCAGATTTTCGATCCGAGGCTCCGATGTAGAGATATCGACCAAAAACGGTTTTTTTTCTCAAAATCCGCCTTAATTAGGGCCTCGGTCCCCCCCATCTATCATAAAAATTTGACCACGTAGCTCTACTCGTTCTACCGAATTTAATTATTTAAGTTTTCCTTCTCCTCCACTCCTGGCTGAAAGGGGGGGGGGGGGGGGGGGGGGGTGAATTTTTTCGGATTTATTACCCTCGCTAAAGAAGGTTCACTTTAAAAATAAAATATATATTTGTCGCCTGTACTTACTTGAATAACAAAAGCATAGGTTAACTCAATGGTTAACTTTTAAAATCGATATCAATTCGAGGAAAACATGTTGGATTATACTTGACAGAATTGATACCCAAAATATCCCATTTCAAGACGGGCGTTTGTTAAATAAAAATTAATTTTTAACTCCGCTTCTGTGGAAATCCAGCTTGGCATCACCTATCGCATGAGCACAAACTTAAATTTGAAAAACATTTGTATCAAATTTTGCCGCGGTTTTTTTTTGTTCAGTGAAAACTGAAATTTCGAAAATACCCCTTTATTAAAATTTATAACTATTTATAATCTACCTAAACAACTAACCGAAACCGTCTAATATAAACCCGAAGTGTAAAAGATCTAAGTATATAATAGAATAAAAACATGTACTCCATCGAATATTATTTGACGCCACTCAGAGGCCGCTGTGCCAAATTTCAAATGGTACTATGGAACTACTATATGAGCACGAAAAATCTTTTAGCAGTGGTAACATGGTTTGCGATTGATTTGCTATTTTATTATTACTTTTTATATTTTTTGCAATAATATTATTATAGTGGAAAAGGAGGACATTTCGGTGACAAGGGAGAAAGGAGGACTCAACGTTTTAAAGAAGGACTGTCCTCCCGAAAGAAGGACACTTGGCAACCCTAATGACAGTCGAACGATTTTGACGTGTTTACAGAATTTTCTGTTTATTAATCTAGAAGGATGGAAAAAAAACAGGAGAATTGGTTGCTGTTGATTTAGGTAGTCAACTGTTTTCGTCAGTAGCCAAAGAAGATTCCCTGGATTGACAAGGTAGCTCCCGAAAAGTATTTCTATTTCGAGATGAAATAGGGTGAAAACCGATTCAAACTTTCGGGAAAGGGAGGTTGTTTTAGCAGAATTTATAAATTCTACCAACGGCCATAATGGCGATTATCCTACGTCTTCTTTAAGCTACCCAGAAAGGCTTTGGTGAACCCCAGTTATGGGTAAGTTGTTCTAAGTTGTTTATGAATGTAAAATTTCAATTAGTTTCTGGGGGCCGAATCCGGTATTCCCATTATTTTCATGTTAAGTTGTTTTGATGGATTAATTTCCGTTTTAGGGTTCTAGTTTCGGATTCCCCGTAGGGTTGTTAAGAACTCTTTTGAAACCTTACAAATTAGGCTACTTTATAGTTTTTTGGATGACAGCAGAGAATGTCTGATGTCAGTTTTTTGGACAAAATTTTTAACTGGTTAATTGACAGTGACAAGTCCGGGGACAGAATCTCTTCTAGAGGACCGAAGAAAGATTAAGGAAAACTTCTCTCTCATTTTCAAGACGTCCTGAAATACAGATAAGTGGTCTTTTAATTCGGCAATTATATTTTCCTGCTAGAGATTATATAGAATTTTGGCATCGCCGTAAAGACTTAAAAATTACCCAAAATTTAGAAACTTGGGTCGTATTTTTAACAGCTTGAATAATAATTATTATCATAGTATTTGATATCGATTATTTTAAACACTAGAGTTTATATAGAACCTTTGTGAACTGTAGCCACGCCAGCATAGTTTCATTAGTTTACTCTCTTGGGTACTGGATTTTTGAATAGTTTCTGGTACATTTTATAACCGAGGAAGTTTATATTTTACTTTTATTTTCTCTGGCATTAATTTCAAAAACGTAACATAGCATTATAAGATTTGGTTTCTGTTAGAAACTTGCAACTTGGGCTTACGGAAGGGCAATTCTAACCAAGTTAAATTAATATAGAAAAGTTTATATGGTAACATACGGTTAAGTTATCGCCGTCTAGGTTGCAGGGTTCGGGCAGAGCGAATACGGGGGAATAACATTCTAAATTACAATTCCTGTTATGTCACATTTTTAAATACCAATTTAGACTGTCAAATTGACAAGAGGGTGTGCCTAGTTAAACAGTAATCGGTGACATTTCGAAAATTTGCTACGGAGTAGCTAGAGAATTCATTTATAATGCTAGAGGAGCGTACTTTATTTTATTTTCCTAAAATAAAAGTATTGGCCTCAATTACTGTTGCTATTTTGTTTCAATTGGAGAATCTAGAATTTGTGTGATAACTGTGTGCAGGTAGCGTAAACTGCGACAGGTAATTATTTACTTATTCGATACTTGAGTTTGTACTCCATTTCTTTTATTTTCATTTTTTTTTTAGTGTGCGCGTAATAACAACGATAGGGCTTTGTCAACAAAAGCAAACTTGGTGGCGTCCAACCTCGACTTAGACTTTAACCTATATTGATTTAATTTCATATCCACGTATCATCATTTTCGAACTTGTTGTTGGAAGGACTGATACGAAGACTAGGTAGTGGTGTCTATATTTCAAGGTAATTTATCCAAATTTAATATACCTAATTCTTAATTTTTATTTTGATAGCAATTTGTCGTTCAGCGCCAACTGCTGAGTATAATATTCTATTTTAAATTAAATCACAATTTCGCGTCCAACTTTATATCAGAATTTAGCATTAGAGTTCTAAAAAATTAGAGATAACATCTTGTTGGGAGACATGGAATGGAGAGATTCATTGACGCAAATTTAAGCGAAATGTAACTTTAAAAAAATAGGGAAGGGAGATATTACCCATTAACTTCTTAAATATTTGCCTCTTACATTTAGCGCATAAGCTTAAAGTACTATTTTATTCGTTATTTTTTTTAACACTACATAAAGGATTACGATCGGCTATTGTACACTCGGTTAAAATCGGCGTCAACTTATTTTTTTCAAAAACAGCTGCGTAGTAAAGAAATATAGATTTAACACGTTTTTAGGCAACACTAGGGGGTCACTAATGGTTGGTTGTTTTTGGCGATCCTATTTTCGGTTTCCGAGTTGTTTAGTCCAATGTGTGTTTTCCAAAATGTTGTATTGGTATACGAAAACTGTAGAAGAAATCAAATAAATTTTCTGGAAACGTACCTTTTAGCGGTTTTCCGAACCATATTGAAATTGGCAAGAGTCGGAAAAAGGCGAGCATTTTTTGGGGTCTGTATATTTTTGAAAAAGGGGTCACTTTGGGTCGTTCCAACGCCAAAAAGTCTAAAGAATCGAAAAAACTGAGAGACAGTTCCAGAATAAAAATTCTCTAAATGCTTCTCTATTTCAAAAAAGTGAAAAAAAGACATACCTTTCATGGAAAATGAAAGAATATCGTGTCCTAAGTCAAAAAAATTGAGTGTGATTGTGGCCCACACACCAGAAGTTGAAAACACGTGGACAAGATTGAAGAATTATCTACAAGCCTGCACTGTGTATAAAGTATACGACATAGTGTATGATTTTCTAAACAAAAGGAGACTACATGTAGGCAATATACATTACCATAAAAGCTAATTCTATAGTGATTTTGAAAATGAAACAAAAACCTTTATCATTATATTAATATATTAGCCATAATAGGCAAGTATAAAAATTACGTTCACCAATAATAATTGACCAACATAGTTCAATCGTTGCGCAGTTTGTGACCAGATTGGAGCATTGACAGTACAACATTCGTTACACTGATGAAACCTGGGAAAATATCTTTAAATTACTTTTCTTATATTATTTTATCTTCTATATACAATCCATATATCAAGGTTTCTTCTAAGTAGAAATTGGCAGTGTTCATTCCATTTGACATAAATACGGCCCTGCGCCACTTAGGTGAGGTAGCTATGGAAGGCTGAAATGAGATGAGATGATTGTTTTTGTATCATTTAGTTGTTGAGTACTATTAACCTTATACTGATTTTAAGACTAGAAATGAGAGCGCTTTCAGTATTAGAAAATATTACACTGTATATAAAATATACAAGAGCGGCTTTCGATTTATGAAAGTATCATAAGACGGCTTCTACTTAAATATGCCTGTTTGCGTGAATGCACGAGAAGAGTGGAAAAAGACATTTTAAACGCGAGTGCTTTATTTAACCTTCTGTTTGAAAATTCTGCTTTAAGCGGTTGTGCCAGTCAACGTGTAGCTACTTTCAGATTCGTAAACCTTGTGATCTCTGAGATAAAAGAGTTTCTTAACAATTCTCTGTACGAGATCGAAAAATAGGAGAAAATCGAGGTTAAACTGAAACATGCAGAAAATCGCAAAAGTTTCCATTATTTGCGATCAGAAAATTCGAGATTTTTTGATGATTAGAAGCAGTTCATCCTATCAATGCGTACAGCTTTTGCGATAAATTTACTTATTAATTTATTTGCCTGAAATCTCATTTGAAATAATTTAAAGATAGGAAAATGCGCCAGTATCGGAGATTCCGGACAATTTTCAAGCGACAAGCAGCGGTTTTTTCTCGTTTTTATGAGAAATTTTACTTTAATCATCGAAGTTGCAGCAAGTATGTTTCGAATACGTATTTAAAATAAATTATATGTAATTGTTCAGCTTCTATACTCGCTCAGCAGAACTCAACTTATCTCATATTCCAGATACGTTAAACCTTTTATTTCATTCTTAGAGTATGATAATAACAAAGAATATCAATCAGGGCAAAGTTTACCCAACGAGTTGATACAAATTGTAATTGTGTATATTGTAATATATAACATGAAAAAATTTCATAACAATAATCTCGCCTTGTTGAAGTTTTCTGTCATGTGGTTTTAAACACACATTGTTTTTTTTAGGTTGAGGTATTTTAGACAGGCTCCGCTTCTTTGGAATTTTTTGTTGCCGTCAGGTCCAGTACATTTTGTGCTCTTTTGTCGTGTATTTTAAGGTGCATTAACCATTCTATATACTAGGTATAAATTCAGATAATGTAATGCGTCCAACATCATTTAGTTGACTGCTTGCAACAACATTTTGTTTAATAGTAGATTATAC
>MU183222.1:117858-129310 GCA_016904865.1 Pissodes strobi | reverse complement strand
ACACAAAAATGCAACAAAATATCAACTATTTGTTAAATACAACAATACACGCACCAAATAAAGGGGTACTGCTAGTGGTAGGTATGTGCTGCAACATTGCAAGTGTTATTTGGTATTTAAGTTATGCTCGACATCAAGATATAGTTAAATATCCAAGCCATAATGCTCTAGACTGTGTCGAAGATGTTGGAAATCTCGAAGAAAATATCTTACCAGAAATTATTGAAAATGATCAATTTTTAATTATCATTGTACATACATACCACTTTTTGTTAGTATATAAATAATTACTTAATAAGAAAAAATATATTTTTTATGGTTTTTGCAAGCTAAGGTTGGCTTTTGTCAGTTTTTAGAAAGTATAAAAAGAAATAAAAATACTTATACTTTTTGAGTACCCCCTGTACTCTGTTGGAGTTTGGAACCTTCAGCAAAATGTACTAAAACCCTGTTTTAGTACCCCCTGTACATAAAAATTATCGCGTGACATCTAACACAGCCACTTAAGATAAAAATTAATTTATTAGTGTTTTCCAAGGAACCCCTACCAGCCACTGTATCTCGGAAACCAGTCATAGGATCGTTTTGGGCCCCATGGGACATTTTCATCAGGAGGCCAAGAACTACAACATACTAAAATTTCATCAAATTCCGTCATTCTTTAAAATCCCATTAAAGTGTGCGGGGTCCTTTGTCCTACTTCCCATCAATGTTCAATATTAACATCGATTTATAGTGAGTACAATAAGAGTATGTATTAAAAAAAACTTGCAGGTGTCGAGCCTGGAAAAGTGCCTTAGAATTTATAGGATCACACACATATGCGAATGATACACCAATGTAATGTCATAGCCGTATTAGAATGGGTGGTTTGCATTTTAATGAAAATAGTTTTGCAAATTCTTCTAGGAGCTGTATACATTCATATGCTGTTCCATCAACTGGGTTACCAACTAAAAAAGATAACTTTTAATCAGATTTTGTGCATTTGCAAAATAATGTAAGATGGGTGCAAATATAAGTTTATCTAAAAGTCTATTACTTTGAATTTTGTGCTAATTAGTTATTGTGGTAAAATTAACGAAATATAGAAATTGCTAAAATGTAGACAATTAGTTTTGCAAAACTTTTTCCAAAATAATTTGTAAAGTTTTACAAAACTATGATGTAGTTCATCCCCAAAATAAATTAAAATAAAGAATTTTGCACGAGGTATTAAATTTCATTCTTGAAGTAAAAAATAATATATTTTACAAATTTTATATGCAATCGTATTAACCGTAATTGTTTTAAAATATGCTGAATAAGGCCTTTACCTTTTCATCTTTTTTTGGGACTTCACAAAATATAGTATTCAAAATTTTAATAAAAACATATTTCATTATTTAAACTCTTCCATTGATTACTTACTTAGCGGGAAATTTTACTCTATGTTTACCAATAGCGCTTTGACCGAAGTATATCGCGTCAAACTCGGCTCTTATTGCCTCAATACCCCCTACATTTTTTTACCGTCGCGTTACGTCCTCGGCCCGCCTTTGATATGACGATTTCATTGAATTGGCGCTTAGTGAACCAACTTATATTTTTAATTCTGTAAGCTTTGGTTGTAGTGTCTGCCTGCTATCGTTTCATATACCACGATGTCATTAGCCGTGGGATACGTTTTTGCCTGTATAGGGCATATAGAATATTGTTTTTTTTTGGCGCTTAAGGCTTTCTGGAAAGAGAAGAATTGACTTGATCCTACAAAAACGGTGAGTTATTAAATTTCGGTTTTAGTTAAGCAACCCACCTGATAGAATCGATCATATTGGCCTGTAGGGTTCACATTTCAGTTCTAGTTGGAGGTAGCAATTTTAAAAAATAATAACCAAAACCGTCTATTGTGAAGGAGACCCAGTACAATTTTCTCTTGTTCTAGTATAGCTATAGTTCGCCCAGCCGTGGAACTATATCGGTTGTTTTGACATATGTGGGATTAGAGTTATTAAGCTTAGTTAGTTATTTTTTGCCGTATATAAGTACTTCATTGTCCCTTCAGATATTTAAAAAGCACCTTCTCAAGCCCCTCTTGACCGTGGTGGGTACCTGATCATAACACTTTATTTTTATTTAAATTTGACGTTATCTTTGTTCTTGAATTAAGCTAATTTTTAAGTTAGAAAGTAGCTTTCAGGCAATAATTGAATTCTGATTACCAGTATGAATGACAATATTATATTTCAGCTTAGATGAATATTTATTTTATTTATTATTTTTAATCGGTTCATTGTCTTATTGAAAACATAATTGTTTACAGACACAATTCTGTGCAAATTGACGGATGCATATTTAATCAAATATCATAATTTCCCTTCAGCGTCTCTTGGCATTTTTCAGCATTGTTAATTGATAAGAATTATTTCTAGTTATCTTCTATATTTAAAACCTAGGCTAAAACAGGCGACGTTATCCGCCAGATTGAAACAGAGTTATAACAACATTATTAGTGAACTCTTAACAGCCTTGTACTGTTTTTTTTTTCATGCTACACGCACTCGCCTTACCAGGACAGCTTCCAGTGACGTCACACGACAGATCCTAGGCACTACAGCAACTTTCAATAACACTTCCCAGGAAGCTCGGAGGGACCATAAGATGATTAAAGGGCAAATGTCACCAAGAACATTCATTAGAATCTGAAATAAATTTTAACCATCATGCTCCGAACCTATACACCCTGAGCTTACCTTTCAGTTTATATTTTTAGTAAATTAAAGTAGTAATTAAAGAGGAAAGTGCATTTATAGTGAAACCTTTATAGTAACAAATTGGCTTTTATTTGAATTATAGTAATAAAGCAAATAATATTTACAAAGTGCAACCTGTAATTGATAGTGTACGAAATGCATGTCTCCAAACTGAAAGATCAGTAAACAACTATAGCATTGACGAACAGATGAATCCTTTTACTGGTCGCTGTAATTTGCGTCATTTATGTAAAAGGAAATCTACGACGAGTGGGACTCCTCTTTCGGATGGGGAATATGGACTGGGACCTTCTGTAGTCTTAAGATTTACCTCATCATTACCAGAAGAATCATTTTTGCATTTTGACATGTATTTTATTACACCACTTTTAATAAATAGACTCTGTGAACAACAATTATATGGAACTGGAACCGTAATGAACAATCGCATTAAAGTTTACTTTGTGCCAGATAATCGCCGCGAGAGCGAACAATTTTGCTGTTAAGAACAAAACATGGTGGCTGTCAAATGGAAAGATTCAAAGTCTGTAGTTTTACTGTCCAATGCAGCAGGAATTGAGCTTCAAAAGATGGTGTAAAAATTAAAAAATATATTTAGAAGTAATATGCCCTTAAGACCTACAATGAAAAAATGGGGGATGTTCATGTTGTAGATAAGCAGCTTGATTCTTACAAAACCTGGATTAAAACCAGGAAATGGACGTTAAAAGTAATAATACACTTTTCGGATCTTCGGTTCTTGGATGGAGTTATAAAGCAAACTGTAGGTTGAATCATATTCCAAAACGAAAAATTAAACATATCCTAAGCTATCAAATGGACCTTGCCGAAACATTACTAGACACACCTACAAAGCGCGGTTTTGATTATGATGAAGAAGAGGCAGAAGGGGTACCGCCAATAAAAAAAACACATATATAGAGAGCTCCAATGCCAACTTGAGCCATTTCCAACTGTAGACCAGCTGACAACAACAAGATTTGCCGCAGAAGTTCTTGCAAGAGTAGAATACGAGTCATGTGTTTGAAATATAATGTTTATTTATGCCTTACAGAGATCAAAATTGTTTTTTGAAATTTAATACAAAATAAGTTTGTTTTTTCTTACTAATTGAAATAAAAACACAATTGATTTTTTTAAGCACCCAGTAAGTATATAGTTTGTTTAACAGCTTTTCTGCTCAGTTAGTCTCCAAGTATCACCTGTACCAAATTTTGCAAAATTCGAACGAAAAATTTATGTTCTGGGCTGAAAGGGTTAAGGAAACTGGCAAGCCAGTCCGCGTCATGCCCAGCCATATCCGATTTTTTTGCTGAACGGCAATTGATTAATATGAAGAAGTAGGAGGCTTGATCTGATCACGCGATCGCCACGCATAGCTTCGAGTTTATCTTGGTGTTAAATATTCTTTAGGGCCTGGTTGAGTGGGAGTAGCTTTTAGTGCTTTGAATTTGGCCACATTGTTGAAGTTCCTATATTCCTTTCATACTACTGCTCCCTTTATTGTCATTCTCCCATGTCATCAAAAATGTTTCTCTGCAGTGTTTCTTCTCTTGCCTTGTCAAGATAAACTTCAATTTGTTAAGATATAATTCGAATTGCCTATTTGTTGCAATATTCATTAGTTAATTTACTATATTGTTTCACTACTATAATTCAAATAAAAAGCCAATTTGTTACTATAAACTATAAATGCACTTTCCCTTTTAACAACCACTTTAATTTACTAAAAATATAAAGTGAAAGATAACTCAGGGTGTATAGGTTCGGAGCATGCTGATTAAAATTTATTTCCGAGTGTAGTTTTTTGAAACGGTGCAAAATAAAAGCTTATAAATTGAAAAAAAAAACAATTATTCTATTTCTTTCTGACAAAAATAAGGTTTGAAACTTAAGATTCTATTGAATTTTCTTGGTGATAGCTATCCTATAATCACCTTATGTTTTTTCCGAACCGGGAGAGTGTTACTGAAACTTGGACTCGGTAGCATGAAAAAAAACAGTACAAGGCAGCTAAAGAGTTCACCAAGAATGTTGTTACAACTCGGTCTCAATTTGGCGGAGAGGCGCTTGTCTAAGCTTAGGTTTTTAATACAGAACTTGGCAAGAGATAGCGAGAAATAATTCTCCTTCATTAACAATGCTGAAAAATGCCAAAACACGCTGAAAGAAAATTATAATGTTTAACTAAATATGCCTCCGCCAATTTGCACCGAATTGTTTAGACTGTAGACAATTATGGTTTCAAATTAAACAGTGAGCAGATTAAAAATAATAAATAAAATATAGTTATCTAAGCTGAGAAATATTGTGATCAACAGTATTTCAATAAAAAAACAATTACAATAATCAGGTAAGATCAAAGGTGAAATCAATAAATTTAAACCGATAATCAGAATGCAATTATTGCCTTAAAGCTGCTTTCTAACTCAAAAATAAGTTTAATTCAAAAATAAAGGTAATGACAAATTTAAATAGAAATAGAGAAACAAATCAAACAAACAATTATGATCTTGTACCCATCACGGTCGAGAAGAGCTTGAGAAGGTGCTCTTTAAATAACGAAGTGACGATAAAATGCTTATATAGGCCGAACAATAACTAACTAAGCTTAACTCTGATTCCCCATATAACTCATAACACCCGATAACGGTACCAGATAAAACTAGACTGAGTCTCCCACACTTTAGACAGTTTTGGTTATTAATTTCTAAAAATGCTACCTCTAACTAGAACCTAAATATGAACCCTATACGCCAATTTGATTGATTCTTTAGTTGGGTCGCTAAACTAAATCCAAAATTCAATAACCCCTGCTTTTGTAGGATCAAGTCCTTTTTTTCTTATCCAAGAGCCTTAAACTCCGAAAAACCACTATCCCACATGCCCTACAGACAAAAACTTGCTCACGGCAAAACACAACGTGGTATATGAAACGACAGTAGGCATATATCAGATATTCACAAGCTTATTTAACATACCCACAGCAAAAGACAACGTGGTATGTGAAACGATAGAAGGCAGATATCAGAGATTCACAAGCTAAGCAACTTTATTCTGCCTACAGACTTTTCGATATAGAAAACTTGAAATAAAAATCAAACCACGCAAAAAATAAAGAAAATTGCAAGCCTACCTTCTCAAGTTCTCAAGTTCTCAACTTCTCGATTTGGTCGCCGGTACAAGATCGATCTAAAATTCCTGTCCTACCTTTCCATCAGAATCACATCTCAAAAAAAATGCACCGACGCGCAGTCGTCACAAATGTTTCACCTTTTTCCACCGTACGAAGCGGCCGATCTTTAAGCATAAAACATGAGCTGCATATTTCAAATTATTTAACAATTTTAAATAATATATTCTACTGCTGTATTTATGTAGATTCAACCCATAATATTAATTTTCATTTTATATTAACTAGAAAATTATCGACTGATATATTTAAAAGACAAAAATTAGTCTTAAATGAACTTGATGGGCAACATAATAATTCAGTATTTATTAATATTATAAGGTCCTATAAGGTCCGTTAACCTGCCCCCCCCCATGGCTTTGATTCTTTTCTTCAAAACGCTAGCACAGGACCTTGAGATCTAGCACAATTTGTTTTCGAGCTAGCACAGTCATAGTAATAAGGATATCCTCTAATTGATGCGGGGGGGGGTTAACGCTAGCCCCCCCCCCGCACCTTTTTTAATTGCAATACTGGCCAGCACAGCTTCTTTGGAGCTAGCACAACTAGAACAAATGCTAGCACAACTACATTTTTAAAATAATATATCACAAATGCGGGGGGGCTAAGTTAACGTTTGGGTTCTTTTAAGGGTTGGTAGAGATAATTGTTATGCACGGCAAGCTTAGACCTAGCACAGGCTAGCACAACCATTTTGAGAGCTAGCACACCCCTACAGTTGAATATATAGGGGATGGGGTGAATTTTTGCTGGCCGCCCGACCCCTCAGCTAATATTTTTCCGTCAAATTACTAGCACAGCAAGCTTACACCTAGCACAGGCTAGCACAACCATTTTAAGAGCTAGCATACCCCTACAGTTGAAATATAGGGGATGGAATGCATTTTTGCTGGCCACCCCTCAGGTAATATTTTTCAGTCAAAACGGCAAGCCTAGACCTAGCACAACCATTTTGGATAAAAATTTTGGGAACGGCACCTATTTAGATACCCAAAAGAAGCCTTGAAGATAATCGGCTGAGATGCGACTGCGAGTTCGAATCTGACCTCAGCGGGAACCTACCGCAAATAGGTTCCGCGGTCAGACACGGACGAGGTCGATAAATTATATTCTTGGAACGAGACCCAAAAATTATTAGATCCGTTCACCTGTCCCCCTCTCCCCGCTTTGATTTTTTTTTCTCCAAAACGCTAGCACAAGGCCATGAAATCTAGCACAACCTTTCACAATTTGTTTTAGCTAGCAGAATTATAGTAATAAGGAGATCCTCTAATTTATGCAGGGGGGGGGGGAGGGGTTTGTTAACGCTAGCACACCCGCACCTTTATTATTTGTAATACTGGCTAGCACAGCTTCTTTGGAGCTAGCACAGTCTAGCACAACTAAAAAAAATGCTAGCACTACTACATCTTTGAAAATAATAGACCACAAATGCGTGAAGGTGGGGGGGGCTAGTTAACGTTTGAGTTCTTTTGAGTGTTGGTAAAGATAATTGTTATAGAGGTGTGCTTAGCAGCTAGCACAACAATATGAGTGCTTAGTACCTAGCACACACCCCGCCGAAGCTAGAACATCAATATAAAATAAATTAGGGTGTATTGAAAGCGGGGGGGGGGGGGGGGGGGGGGGGGAGGAGCAGCTCCCCGCTCCCCCCCCCCCCACTTAATATTTTTCCGTCAAATTGCTAGCACAGGAAGCTTAGACCTGCCATAGGGTAGCACAACTATTTTGAGAGCTGGCACACATCTACAGTTGAATATATAGGGGTTGGAATGAATTTTTGCTGGCAGCCCCTCAGCTAATATCCTTCCGCAAATTGCTAGCATAGCAAGCTTAGATCTAGCATAGGCTAACACAATTATTTTAAGAACTAGTACATGTCAAGATGGTTGTGTGGTTAAAGGGATACATTTACATCATACCACCGTAAAAATAAAATTAAAAAAAAAAAAATATTTTTAAAAATTTTTAATTTTTATTTTAAATTTCTCCGCTATTAATCGTCGGAGACGAAAAATTGCATGAAAAAACTTTTTATTCCAAATTAGGAGCTGTATCATCGACTTCAATACATTTTCTCCAAAAATTTCAATAATTTTTGAGATATTCGCGAGAAAGTTCGAAAAACAAAGTTTTTTGAAGAAAAAGAGTATACTTTTTTTTTTAATTACGACGACTCAAGTATAGGTTTAACGCCATCAAAATACATATTTTTGGTAATAAGTATTTTTGTTGAATCCCTCGTAGCTTTTGAGTTATGATTTTTCTCGCTTGGTTGCCGCTATCTCAAAAGCTAAGAATATTGTTTTTTTTCGTAAAGAACTTTATTGTTTGTCTTTGTGGCCTCTATCTAAAATCAAAATTTGAAGTCGGATGAACATAATGGAAAAAGCCAGTAGGTTTCGGTTTCGGCTCCTACTGGTCAAAATAAAGGCAAGGTCGATATAAAAATACGGTTTTGTCCGTTTTGCCGATATTTGTATATTTACTACCGGAACCTATCGGTTAAAAACCGCGCGATTTAGGTTCCATTCAGGGGTTATTATTTAGGAGCCAAATGGAAAATATGGATATTTTTTAAATTTCGATATGGATTAATTAAGGTTCCCCTAGGCTCCTACCGCGAAACATAATCAGAGGTAGGTTCCTGACGAGGTTGGCTAAGTTAACGTTTCGGTTATTTTGAGAGTTGGTAAAGAAAATTGTTATAGGAGTGTGCTTAGTAGCTACCACAACCTAGCACAACTATTTGTAGGGCAATTAGCATTACAGAGATTAATTTATATGTACCCTAATTTATGCGGGTGGAGATGGGGGTTAGATTCAGAGTAGCGCCTGCTTGTGCACAGTTTTATAGCCTACATCGACCAACAAAATGTAGCCCAGAGAAAATAATGTAGAAAATCGATTTTATTAGAGAAAAATGGATTGCACACTTAAAATTTTATGGCAAATGGAACAAAGATTGGCAAAGCATTAGCAAGGCAAACTTATCTTCAATAATTTGTAAATAAATGAATGTATCTTTATTATTATTATTGTTATTATTATATTATTATTGTTATTAATATATAAAGTGCACTTTATTAAATGGGTTTAATGGGACGTTTAAGTCAGAAAGAATCGAGAAGTACCACCAGTGGCTATTGGAAGGAGATGTTTTATTAATTTGTTTCTAACGCCGACACCGCTAAGTAGCCGTTCATGAGAGAGCTTAGTGGATGGCGCTCGTAAGCGCTATAATGATGGCTAAGTACAGAGTGGGCTAAATTGGGCACTTTTAAAGGAAAACTCACATTTTTGAACAATGTAGACAAAAACAAACTGATGTCGGTGTCTGAGGCTCACCATATATGCTGACCAAATCCTGATCAGTAGTCATGATTTTCATTGTTTTGCAAGTTATTTTTTAATTGTGTCGATGGATACTAACCAAGACATTTTGGTCACCCGACATTGTGACACCGGACCTTAGAGTTACTATGATTAGTAAACGTACAGAAAATAAGGAATTTTTATTTGTTATTTGCAGTTAATCCAAAAAAATAATTTTAGGATGCTTTAATGCCTCTGCTGAGTTTTTCTAGGTAATTATTGTAAATTATTATAACTTATAATCTGTGAATCCTGTTTCAAAGCGCTGTGTTTATAATATAGTGTATTACGTTTTGTTTTCTTGTTGTTTTTTCTAAAAGCATTTTAAAATTATTATCTACAGAGGTATAATAAATAAGATTTAAAACAAAAGAGCAATACCTTGAAATTGGTTAAATAAAATATCTTATACATTAAGTTCTGTAAACTTTGTGTTCTGTAAACTTTGTTTTTGACAAACCCGTTTCTTTGGGATTTTGAGGCTTATGGTGCTTTCCGATCTTAAAGTCCCATTAAACACAACTAATACTTAAGTGCTTCTATTAATAACAATAATGATAACAAAGCTGTTTTATTTAGTTTATTAAGTACATTGAATTGTTTAAAAATTATTGAAGATGAATTTGCCTTGCTAGTTCTTTTAACCTTCTTTCTTGTATTTCGCACAAAAATTTTAAGTGTCTGTAGTCGATTTTCTAAATTTGTCTCTTTGTTTATGTTTAACATATTAAATATATTATCTACAGCTGGGGCTAAACTTTGCTGGTCCATGTAGAGTAGACTATAAAATTGTGCAAAAGTAGGCGCTACTCTGAATCTAAACCTCTTCTCGAATCGCATAAATTAGGGTACATATAAATTATCTCTGTAATAATAATTGCTCTAAAAATGATTGTGCTAGCTGCTAAGCACACCTCTATAACAATTATCTTTACCAACATTCAAAAGAACTCAAACGTTACCTAGCCCCCCCCCCTTCACGCATTTGTGGTCTATTATTTTCAAAGATGTAGTTGTGCTAGCATTTTTTCTAGTTGTGCTAGACTGTGCTAGCTCCAAAGAAGCTGTGCTAGCCAGTATTGCAAATAATAAAGGTGCGGGGGTGCTAGCGTTAACCAACCCCTTCCCCCCCCCCCGCATAAATTAGAGGATATCTTTGTTACTATGATTCTGCTAGCTAAAACAAATTGTGAAAAGTTGTGCTAGATTTCAAGGCCTTGTGCTAGCGTTTTGGAGAAAAAAATCAAAGCGGGGGGAGGGGGGACAGGTGAACGGATCTAATAATTTTTGGGTCTCGTTCCAAAAATATAATTTTTCGACCTCGTCCGTCTCCTACCGCGGAACCTATTTGCGGTAGGTTCCCGCTGAGGTCAGATTCGAACTCGCAGTCGTGGAAAACCCCACCAATCCAAATTTCAGCCGATTATCTTCAAGGCTTCTTTTGGGTACCTAAATAGGTGCCGGTAGGTTCCCAAAATGTTTACCCAAAATGGTTGTGCTAGGTCTAGGCTTGCCGTTTTGACTGAAAAATATTAGCTGAGGCGCGGCCAGCAAAAATGCATTCCATCCCCTATATTTCAACTGTAGGGGTATGCTAGCTCTTAAAATGGTTGTGCTAGCCTGTGCTAGGTGTAAGCTTGCTGTGCTAGTAATTTGACGGAAAAATATTAGCTGAGGGGTCGGGCGGCCAACAAAAATTCGCCCCATCCCCTATATATTCAACTGTAGGGGTGTGCTAGCTCTTAAAATGGTTGTGCTAGCCTGTGCTAGGTCTAAGCTTGCTGTGCATAACAATTATCTCTACCAACCCACAAAAGAACCCAAACGTTAACTTAGCCCCCCCCCCCCGCATTTGTGATCTATTATTTTCAAAAATGTAGTTGTGCTAGCATTTTTTCTAGTTGTGCTAGACTGTGTTAGCTCCAAAGAACCTGTGCTGGCCAGTTTTGAAATTAAAAAAAGGGCGGGGGGGGCTAGCGTTAACTTAGCCCCCCCCGCATAAATTAGAGGATATCCATATTACTATGAGTGTGCTAGCTCTAAAACAAATTGTGCTAGGTTGTGCTAGATCTCAAGGTCCTGTGCTAGCGTTTTGAAGAAAAAAATCAATGCGGGGGGAGGGGGGGGGGGG
>MU183222.1:82183-117758 GCA_016904865.1 Pissodes strobi | reverse complement strand
GGGGGGGGGGCAAGTCGGTTTAGACAGAAATTTAAAATAGGTTGAAGATGAAAAGTTATTATTTCAAACCAAAAATAAATACAAGCGAACTCGGAACGACCTGATGTTACGGAATTGTTAAAATTACCGTAACAGCCTATCAATTCACTTATTTATTTATATATCTAGACTATCTTCAATCCTTATGCATTCCAATCAAGCCATATTTTATCATCGATCACTTCAATTTCAAAATATATACTAAATTTTATTCAGAATATCATTTGAATAATAGTGATAACTGCATTTCATAATTCGTAATAATTGCATTTAACAGAGATTTATAAAATAATTTGCCAAATATCCAGTAAGCTAATTTGATGGTTAATCACCAGTTTGGGTTAACTAAAGCGGAATTAGAAAGGTCTAATTACTAGCTACATATAACTAAATGACTAATGGCGCTCAACTCAATAAAATTGATAGTTTGTTAGAGTAGATATCTAGTTCGGAGATTTAATTCATGGAATATGTCTGCGGGCCTCAGTTTGAGCTCTAATCTTAAGAGGCTGACATAGATTTCTAACATTATATTTAAACAAGAATAAAAGCAACCTAATCAAAATAATATTTCCTGTTTTTAATAGTGTTATTTACGAAGCAATTCGTGCAAAAGTTAGTGGTTATGGAACGCAACATTAAAAGTCTTCATCGAGGTATTTAATTGTCGTCGATAACATTTCTTTTTGCAAGTGTAGGTAAGTTATTGAAGTGAAAACTTCTTTTGGCGCGTTCAGCATAATATTTTTTGAGTAGTTAAGACGAAGCTTTCTATGCAAAAGTATGTGACGCTCAAAGCCGCCTACGCATATAATTCTTAAAAATGTCGATGTTTTAGTTAACGCTCTTTCGGGTAAAGTCGGCGAATTGATGATTTTTTTATTTTCAGTTTGAAAAATGGGCTTTAAGCCACCTCATTGCTATTTTCAAAAAATCAATCTCAGATTCCTAAACATCGTGATCTCTGCCATAAAAAAGTTCCGTAACGATTTTCCGTGCGAGATTGGAAAATAGAGGCTAAATTGGAACATCGCAAAAATGTTTCCAAGTGTTCAATATTTCGTCAATTGTACCAGCCTGAATAGATAGCTTTGTCTTTGATATAAAATTTGAAACAATACGTCCTGCAATATTTTGGCATGACATTTAAATTAAAATAAATAGATTGATACATTAAATTGTCTGAAAATGTGGATATTTTTCGACAGTTTCTGGTTAATTTTATGGCAGATTTTCAGGCTAAAGTTTGCTTTTAGCATATCAATGCATGTGGTAAGTAAGTAAATTAGTTTACCTGAAAGAAAACATCTCTCTACTCCACGATTTTCTCCTATCATACCGAACTGTATGCCTTCCTTCTAGCTGGAAATGCGCTCAGATGCAACCAATTCCGAAGAAAGGTAACACACGATTCCAAATAACTACCGTCCAATTGCCTTGGGTCCCATCATGGGACATCATAGCGATCGCCAGTATGGCTTCCGCAAGCACAGATCAACGGGAGTTACCCTGACTTACGTGACTTACCTGTGGACCAAAGCCATTGAGAGCGACAGCGAATCTCATTTCTTCTCATTTATTAAGGAAAAAGTGCCACAAATAAATCTCAATTTCGGCGTTGTCAAAAGATCCTCGAATGGCAGCCCGGCGTTCCCAAAATCGGTACGCGTCAATATCGCTAACTAGGGATTGGCTCTCGACATATCCAAAGCATTTCATAGAGTGTGACTTGTCGGATTGTTAAGCAAATTGACAGCATACGACCTACCACCAGCAATGCTTTTATGGCTTTCCAATTTCTTAAGGGATCGAAGCATCCAAGTTGGTACCTATTGCTCGACATATCTAGGAGGAATTTAAAATCAATGCCGGAGTTCCCCAAGGGTGTATATTTTCTCCCACACTGTTCTTGCTCTATATCAACGATCTCTTAGACAGGACAAACAATTTTATTTACAAATTTGCAGACGACAGCCCTCTTATATCCTCATAAATATGCATGAACTCCAATAAACGCTGCCCGTTCCCAACGCGAGCAAGGAAATCAGAGTGCTGCCATCAATGAGGATATGAACGCCATCTTGGAATGGGGTAAGGAAAATAATGTCCAGTTTAACGTAGGAAAGACTCAAGCAGTTGCCTTTTCAGAAAAGCACACATCGCAGGACCTGACTTATCATCAATTACAGGACAAACACTGACTCTGGCCTCATACATAAAGTTGCTGGGCGTCAACGAAGCAAAAGATCATGTCTTGGCGTAATCACGTCACGAAGAACATCCCGTCCTGTGGATGACCCAGAGTCCACTAAAGACCTCAATAGCCTTGAACATCCAAGAAAAGTGGCGGACCCATCTCTACTATCGATACCAATACGGAAGATGTTCGAACGAGCTGGCACTTATGATTCGGCCCAGAGTTGTGCCAAATAGAAACACCTATCAGACACAAGCTGCTCATCATCATACGAAAAATGTTCAACTTGCTCAATGTCCAGAAGGATTCGTCGATGGTTTATAGTATTTTCCCTGCTTTCCTCAACATTTGCAGTATTAAGAGCCGTGCCTTTGAGATCTTAGCCAATGACAATATAAAAAAAATTAAGATATTCATTTATAAAAACAGTTGGTTAACAATTAAATCATAATTGAGAATGCACAAGATCATTATTCAAGGGAATCGAAAAATTCAAATAATGCCAGCAAATTTACTGGGAAAGGTATTAGGGGATCCTCCTACACTTCATCAACAGCTTGCCAAGTCGAAAAGTCGCTGGTGTCTAATCTGTTCTATTGCAAAAGTCAGAAAAACCAACAAGTGCTGTTCAAAGGGACACATTTATATTTGTTTGAAATGGTGATGCCTCCAAACTGCATTTATTTGTCTATGGATTTAATATTCATTATTAGAATCCATTGGAAACAAGTTCAGTTTTAACAACATGTATCGAATGAAACGACTTTTTGCATTCAATTTTTGATTTTTTTTTCAAGGGTACCCGAAACCCAGTGGTAGTACTTGTGTTACTATCTTCGTGTAGTATAGTACTCACGGGTTAATAAAAATAAATTCTATTAAATTCTGATTCTTCATAATCTTAGTGCAATTCAAACAAAGTTTCGCTTACTAGAGCAAAGTTTTGGCTTCAAGGCGCAAGGAATCAAATCGATCTATTTACAAAAATTATTTGCTCTTAGAAAAATGCGCAAAATGTCCTTTTTGTAAATTGAAGCTCGATATCAAGGATACTAAAAATGTTTGAAAGTCGCTGTCGGACCGATTATTTGAATAGTGGTTAAAGAAGGGTCATATTTACTAATTACGCTATATAGCTAAAAACAATTTAAATTAAACTCTCTTAGAATTATTCCGGAGGTATAATTCGATTTCATCGGGCTTTGCACCAAATGAGATGCTCGCCCAGATCCACACAATAATAATTTATCACCGACGATTTTCACTGGAACAGGATATTGCATATTAACCAGAATGGCTTTTAATTAATGTTAATAACTGATTTGCAAATGGTCACCACAATCTTTACAATGGTTACTTGTTTAAAGGCTAAAGACTGCTTTGTGAAAATGTAATATAGTTAGATAGTAACAATAATAATAAATAAGTATATTAGAAGTAAAACAGTGTCTTTAATTCGATCATTGGTTATCTGAGTGCTGTTTGCCTAGTTATATTTTCATAAACTAATATAATTGTTATTGCGTTATCGCAAAACATGATTTATACTCACCATAATAACTAAATGAAGCTCTGGGAAAAGTTGGTAAATGGTCATGCATTTTTCAGAAAAGATGCATTTTACTTGCGCTAACAAACGATGAACATTGCTATACGATAGAATTGTAATCATTTGTGTAAATACTAAAACACTAGTGACGGATAATCAATCAACTGATCCTATCACCAATATCAATCCAACTTAAAGAGGGCAGCCTCTGGGACGTTCTGGCCATAAATGTAGTCATTTCTAAATATTTTCAATTCATTTTCGCAAACATGTAACGGGCCAGATTTTTATTTTGTATTCAGGCAAGATTTCCTCGTAATATTTAATTTAAAGTTTTCTTATTCCCAAAATGGTGTATTAATTATCGATCCGGACGAAATTATATATTATATTAGTGTGACCTCTGTCACATGGTAGGTGAGTGAAATGACGATCGAGAGTGAATTGCAGTTATATCCTCCCTGAAATTTAGAATCGGTGATGGTTCATTATCTCCTTCCACATAGATTTCGTTTTTGGTGCAAATCCCTAGTTAGCGATATTGACGCGTGCCGATTTGGGGAACGCCGCGCCGGGCTGCCATTCGAGGATATTTTGATAACGCGGAAATTAATATTTATTTGTGGCACTTTTTTCTTAATAAATGTCGGGTCAAGTAAATATTTCATTTCGGCTCTCTCGAGTCATTAATTAAAATAGGCTTCGGTACATCAAAATCCGGGAGTATTATTTTCAAAACCAACTGGAAAATTATTGGGAGTGGCATGTGACATACATGCCGTGTTTCTATTGGATAGTCGTAATTCTTAAAGTGGGGATTTTCAAGGAAGTCCCTTTGCCTTTCACGTTGGTTCCGGGAAGTTTCGCTTGCGCCACTATTCACCAGCCAGCCTTTTGAGTAGCAGTTTTGGTGTCGTGATGGAAGCTTTTTAGTGGATTTTACCCCTGTCGTATATTTCACTAGGCCCATTTTTGAGTTTCAAGCCTTACGTTTGGTTGATTGCCTAGGAACCAAGCCTGGAACTCGCTCCTTACTGCTTTTATCAGGTGAGTTGCTTTTGCTTTTTTCTTTTTAGTATCGCCATGTAATGAAAAAAATATCATTCCACTTGAATAGTCCTCTAATTCCGTTTTAATTGTCTTTGCAGAAGCTCTTCTCCTCACCTTTCGAGGCGTCACCTTTCGAAGCAGCCTAGCCGATTTCGGCATTAAGCGGATAACAAATCCTTCACAGGTTAAAGATTATTTTTTTTGTAATGATTTTATTTGGTATTTTATTTTATGTGCTCAGTATGTAAATGTTTTTTGTCTCGTGTTTTAAGTAAAGCCTTGAATATGTTGATGTTTAACAGGGTTTTCGAGGGAGTTTCTTTCCTGGCTATGTGAGGACTCCGGAGTTGTTTCGTCCTTCTTGTGATATTACCTTCCTACCTACTTGGATTCAAGAAGTCCCTTGCATTGTGAACTTTTCCTTCCTAGAGAGTCCTGGATTCGAACAACGGATCAGACCGTGAGAGATTCAGTTTTTCTATAAATAAATATTTAGTTATCGGCTAATTTATATCAAGCTAGTCAGCTTGAACCGTTGATCGTTATTTTCTTTCTACTTCGTTTTTAAGCTTTCGAAAAAATATTAATTGCTATTTTATTAAACTAGTTTAAAGCATTCTTTGTTCTCATCAGCATAACTGCTAACTTCAATAGCGCTTTGTTATATTTTTGTTGGTAATTTCCACGATTGTTTTTTTTTTAGATTGTTTTTTTTTTAATTTGTAAGCTGATAAAAATATGAAACAGACGGAATTACGAATATTTACAAGGCACCAGTTTTTTCTTAAGAAAATCTAAAAAGATAACATATTTTTTAATCCGTGTGCCAGCTACTGCGAAATGATCCCTTGCTAAAGATCCACGTTTCGTCAATGAAAACTGGAGTAAAACCTTCCGGATCTAAATTTCTATTTTTGATATACTCCCTTAAAAAATTATTCCTTTTTGAACAATATGTGGCAAGTCCATCATATATATTCTATTATTTGATTTTTTCGACTTGAAGCCTATACTTTTGATCTATCTTCTTAAGGAGTCGATGGAAAACTCAAAATATTCAATTTTTCGCTGAACTTTTGTCTTATTATTGCCATTATTACATATTCTTTTCTGGCGTACATAGAATAAATTGTGTCCGGAATTATATTTTTAAAATATTTTGTAATTTTGGTTTATGTGGTGTTTTGCTTGAAGGATAAACTGAAAACGTAATCCTGGTCTGATTTTATCCCATTCTTCTTTATATTTGCGTTCGTTGTTGGGCTCAATTTTGTTGCATCTACGGCTAGCTGTATCACATTCTCAATTTGAAGTGCGATTCCGTGTTGGACTTGCTCCTTTTCCAGTTGAAAAAAAAGCCAATATATTTAATATTATCAGCTGCGATTGTTCATCATTATAACTATTATATCTTTTTCTCGGCCTTATTTAAATCTTTTCGAAATAAGTTTCGACGAGTTGAGAAACCAATGTTTTTTTAAATAAAAAATTAATAATCATCGGCCACCAATTTTTTTCTAAAGTTTGTTGGCACCGCCGCGCGCCGTTGAGAATATACTAAACAAAAATAAACAAAAATGGCGTCATTACAAACGGGTATAATTCCGACTTTACACAACTCGTGCCAACAGTTATTGCACTTAGAACACATTATTCAATCCTCGATTGGAGGATCTTCATAACCCTCGCTGCAACCTGGGCAGCTTGCATTATTAGGCTCTTTCAGTCCTTCTGATGGGCGCAAACCTTCACTCCAGCTTAGAAGGAACTGGGAATGAATAATCTCAAATCGAAAGAAAAATTTCAATTTTGAAAATTTAGAATGAGATATTGAATGAAATAGAGAAATAAAGTATGTCAATGCGTAAGCTAAAACAAGCTGTCGCCGAGCGTATAAATTAGGCCCTAGCTCAAATGCCGGAGAGTAGGCTGCGGATTGATTTATTTAAGGCGCCACGGGCTTTTAGACAGCACAAGCGAGAATTACCCCAAAGTTATAGCTTAAGCTTCGCTACAAAATAAATGAATATCAAAAATTAATTATTTATCAGGAAAATCGATCAATAAAACAATAAAAATTAAGTTAGAAAATTAGATTAAATATATTATTATATTCCGGCAATTTATCAGTAATAATGACGGAAAAATAATTACCCAGTAATTAATCAAAGATCAAGATCGGTATAAAGCAAGTACCCAAATTAACCGAAAACTAAAGTCGATGAGAACAAATACTCAAAAATTAATCAAAAATAACTAAAGTAAACGATAAACAAATACTCGAATACTAATAAAAGGAAAGTCAACAACGATTCAATTATTGGGCGCAAAATAATAAAAGAAACAGATACTTACTGTAATGGGCCTTTCCTTCAGAGTCACAATAAAAAAAAACAATTAAATAAAACAGGTAAATAAACAAACAAAGGATTGTTTTTATTTCCTACTAATAAAATATCACAGCTGTTCAGGAGGGTGAAAAAAAAATAAGTTGAAGATAATTTCAGTAGTCAATTCTTATGGTTACACTGTATTCTTAAAGGTAGGCTTTACTCGGTGAATTAATTTACATGCTTACTCTAAACAAATTCTGGAATATTTAATTTTAATTGATGACGATCGCTTGAAACATTAATAAAAAGAACGTCAGTAAAATATGTCGAAAGCCAGCGATACTGCAAATAACTTCACGTTATAGGTAAGTTCAATTAGCTCGAGTAATCACCTAATTATAGACTAATTCACGTAGCTCGAATCATGATCCGTCACATATGCCGTATAACTAACTAACTAAGGTTATTTGGTTCAGTTAAATTACGTTGAAAACTGCCGCAAAAACGATATATAAAGAAACTAGTTAGACCTGGCGTTATTATAGCCACCGATTAATTACAGACCTTAACATATGACAATTTACTACACGGTCAAGTTACCAGCAGGACAAAGATAATAAACAATCTGTTCGAGTAAAGAAAGTATCAAAGGCCGCAATAAAAAAACCAATTAAGAATAAATAACGCAAAGTCCACTAAGAAACTAGTAGTGATCTGATCTACGATTATCCAACGTAAGCCAGAAATCGTGAAAATTGAGAACAATAATAAACTAGTTCGACCTACTACCTTATTGCGTCAGTCAATTAACAGTTTAAAAAAAAATCGATCCAAAATCTGATTTACTCTAGATCAGCGGATCTATCTGAATTTTAGAATTTGATTATATAAAAGCCAGCATTTTAGGCTCGTCAAAAATGCCCAAATATTCAAAGTTCGTTTGAGCGAAAACATGAGAATTTAATTAAATAAAATCAAGTATTTTAGGCTTGACAAGATTGCCCAAAAATTCAAAGTTCATTTAAAAGAAAATTTCAGAATTTAATTAAATAAAATCAAGTATTTTAGGCTCGACAAGATTGCCCAAAGTTAAGAGGTTAAAAAGTTATTCTTTGTTCTAAACAAAGCCAAAAAAAATAGTTAGAGATCATAGTTAATTACACAAATTTGCCGCAACATAGATGAATGAAAAAAAAATGGAAATTGCTCACTTGGCCGATGAGTAACTTCTCAGGCAGCTTCCAGAAAGAACTGCTCACGGTATGAAGTCGACTTCCTTGACAGGCGAAGGACTGCAAGGCTCTATACCGGTGGTACGCTAGACAGGCGTAGCCAATGAACACTCTGTCGCTAACGACGGTAGCAACTAACCCAACAGTAGTC
Source organism: Pissodes strobi (assembly GCA_016904865.1). Lineage (NCBI taxonomy): Eukaryota > Metazoa > Arthropoda > Insecta > Coleoptera > Curculionidae > Pissodes > Pissodes strobi. The sequence continues at coordinate 109,207 of MU183222.1, read as the reverse complement.
CCCTGTGAAAGAACACATATTCAAGGTTCCACACTAACTCTAAATGACCGAGCATTATAACTCGGCGATCAAAATCAACCATCAAGGAAAAAGAGAAATCCGAATCAGGAAAGAAAAACAATAATTTACCTCTGTAGGGGGGTAGCCAGTTGCTTAACGTTAGACGGCTTTCAGTTGGGCAAGTGGGCTTTTGAAGTAAGAGATTAAAAGGAGAATTAACAATCCGCCCACGTGCGTCACAAAATGATGGCGATCACAAAGAGACAAAAAAAGCACAAAAAAACTCAACTCACCTTGCAAAGCAGCACTCAAATCCCACAAAGGGCAGTTTCAGACACCAACACTTACGAAAAGATAAGGCAGAACTAAAGACTGAAACTGTTAGAATGATCCGGTCAGAAAAATCCCATTAACAGCTAAAAATAACAATTGTTTCCAACCGGCGTCTAAAAGTGACTGCTTGACTCGGTTCGTCCTAAAAGAGTGACCCAAGTGACCGAAAACCGAAGAGCAGCAAGCCGCACGAAGATTCCCAGCTCGGAAAAAACTCACACAACCAATGAATATCCAGCATGGATGATCACATGTTCCTCTCAATAATTCATTCAAGGGAATTAAACGATAAAAACCTGGGATTTCGATGCACAGGCATCCTCAAAAAAACTACCCAGAGTAGCCAAAAGCGCATTGTCTTTAAATCACTTCAATTAATAGAACATAGACAATTAAAATAGATGCGTGCGACGCTCAATCCCATCAACCAATCCCAAACCAGTATGTTACGCATCCGGAAACAAATCCTTCTACCATCGACTTAATCTTCACGCGCTAAATTCAATTTGTTGAAAATCGAATCGTTTCGCGGCGCGGATTTATTAAAATTTCTCGATCAAGGGAGAACGACGAAGCCAGGTCAGCCGGCATATCTACGAGGGCCTTCCCGTTATTACCCACGAATGCGTTCGGGACCAAGTGAAGGGTGACAAATTCTAGGGTGATTTACGCATCGATATACACCAGACAAAACGGCCTGTGACCACATCTTTGTCACACTTCGCTTCTTTCTTCTTCTTCTTTGTCGTTTTTCCTAGCATCTTCAGCTTCTTTGTTGCTGCTTTTATTTTCTTAGCTTCCTCCTTTCTTTGTTTCTCACACTTTCTTCTAATGGTGTGCTTAAAAGGATCTCAGATCGCTGGGACTTGATTTTACGCCGCACTGGTTGTTCTTTTATAACTGGCAGTGGTAAAATTTCGCCTATATGAACGAATTTGTTGGAAGAAACTTGTGTCTCTGTAGGTTCTTAAAAACTATTTGGTATGCGTATGTCGGCTTCGCACTCAATATCCAAATTCATAAATCCGATGTTTTGCGCATATTTTTGAGGAGATAAGCCATTCTTGCTGCGGTGGTTCTTGAGGTCATAATGTCTAAGGCGATGGTATTTGCGGTAGTGGCGTTTGAGACGGTAATGTATACTGTGGTGGTGTTTGATGCGATGAAAATATTTGTTCTAATATATTTTCTTCATCCTGTGATCCACCCGGAACTATAATGAAGTTTGTTGGTCTTTCAGCGATGCTAATGGTTACATCAGATACTAGTGTAGGACCGAAACGAAGTTTGTGCCTTTTGAATATTTGCAACAGTAGCGTAGCCCGCATTAAGCAATCACGAGATCTGCATTTGCGTAGTTACTTTTCCAGGATTGGCTGGAACGTGGCGGTAAAGTCAATAAGTCAATATTATATTATTATCCTTGCAGTATTTGATCACATCTAAATCTCGATGTGAACTATGTTTGTCAATAATTAAAAGTACTGGGTGGTCAGGACTGGGCTTACTATAATTTTTAAAATGGAATATCTTTTAATGAATTATATCCGTATTAAAGCCAGATTTAGGAACCATTTTAAGTGTTCCAGCTGGTGCATGCATAAAAGGTTCTTTTTTCATACGCTTTCTTGGAGCTAATAACGCAGGTGGAATATACATGCTCATGTGCTCCTACAGCACGTAACAGTAATAAGTTGTCCACGTTCGGCACTTGCCACTTCACTCATGCGCTTTTTACCTTTGGTGGCGAAAACCGTAGGTAACTTGTTGGATACTGTTGAGAGACCTATTTCATCCATAATGAAAATGGGATCTGGAGAAAAATGCTTTGTTTTTAAACACACTGCTCAAGTTTTAAAAATTATTACACTGTAGTTTTACTGAAGTCCATGACCCCATGGGCCATTTTCCTGGTTGCTACAGAATTATATAATGTCGCCTACAAAAACCACTGACCCAGGATTCTCCAGCAATGTTTTATCCTTAATAAAACAGTGCTTGATGATGTTTACTTCCACAATCACGCAGAACTGATAGGCACGTTCCTGTTTGACACTTTATCCTACATGAAGACACCATGTGTCTTCATGTTGCAGGAATAAATATTCCCTGGCATCATTTTAGCCTACTAAACCATGGTTACAACACCGCAGTATGTAGGTTGCTATTCGTTGCTATTCTAAAGACGATATGTTGATAACGTCAACAAAATTTGGCATCTGGAGGAAACCACGAATGCTGAAACATTCTGATGGAAGTTTATATAGCGTACACAGCGACAAGTAAAAATTAATATTAGAATCATGGAAAGGCAAATAATCGAACAAAGACGAACATCAAACCTCATATTATGACGGTAAATTTAATCTTTCTATACTTACAAATATTTTCACATGTGAAGTAGCAATCAAAGCTTTTTAACGCGCAGGAAGAGTATTTACAAAAGGTAAGATTTATTAATGATTACTTAACAGACACCTCCCCGAGCATATAAGCCCTAGGGAAACTACTAATTTGTCGAAAAATCAAGAACTCAAGCAAGTACACCCAAAATGATCCAAATTAAACCAAATAAATGCTAATAATCAATTCATAACCAACATAACTTAGAATAAACTGTCTCGGCCGAGAAAACTTATCCAGCCAAGCGATTTATGGACATGTACTCAAATTAGAATTTGCAACATCCACGCAAGGTATTTATGTCTCTAACTTATGCCGTATTAAACTATTCAAGTAGAATTTACAAGCCAAATTCAATCGGCATTCAGATGCCCTTTAAGGAATTTACTTGAATCAGGATAGTTATTTAACATTCTGCTTTATTCAAGATAAACGCGTTTGTTATTTACCTTCCTGCAACCGAAATAGAGGTGTATTATCCAAGCCAAGGTATAAGACACAATGCAGTTAAGTATGGATTTATACTAGGTGGTTGTATGCATAGTTAACTAAATAAATATTATTGCAAATATAATATGCAATATGATTAATAAATGACACTATTATGAGTAGCAATACTTTGAATATTATTCCCATTAAAAAGGTATGCCACCTGTACGGTTTTATCTGGACTCTCCAGTTTTTTAAAGGTTTGGGTTAGCTTTACACATTGAATGTCTTTTAGTTTACTATAACTGAGAAGCTTACTGAGAGTATTGTTCCGTTGGTCGACCCTCTTAGTTATACGTCCAGGTTTTCTGTATCTAACTCATTTTATTATACTTCCACCTGTTTCGATAAACTAAAAGAAACGATGGCCTCTATTAAAAATAAGAATGCGTCAGGTATAGATGGGTTATTGGCAAGGATATTTCTTGGCATTACTGATAATGTACTTGACCTGCTGGTTCAGGCAATAAATGCTTCTTGGGAGTGTATAGTGTTCCCTTCTTGTTTAAAGTTATCAAAGGTGGCCCAACTTTACAAGGGAATGGGGGATGTTGATGACCCTTCCAATTACCGCCGACCTCTTTACTATCAACACTATCAAAAATGATAGAAAAGTTAGTGAATGCATGAATAATCGCTTTTACAGTAAAGCATATATTAAGCAGTAATCAGTTTGGGTTTCCACAGAACAGCAGCTTCCTTAGACGTCAGTGGCCAGTTCACCCTATTCGCGGACGACACAACTATATTATGGCACGGCAGCGACTTTGAAGCTTTGAAAAAGGTTATGGGTGGGGGGCGGGAATTTACTGCTAGTGGGTTTCGCTCATAGCGCATTCGCCCGGTAAGGCCCTCATCTGGGCTTAGCTAGAGTTGGGGCAACCCTCTCAGATAGGTTACACCCTTGTTGGATACGCTCTCTTGAAGGCCCCGACTGTCACACAAATTTAAAATGGCGGCTATAAGCCGAAACTTAGCAGGTACATACATAAATGGTCTCACGGGGACATCCGGTCCCCCCGGCCTGAATACCGGCGTGAATGACTATTTCTTCTGGCTAGGACTCCCGATTCTTCCTCGAGGAGAAACAACGGTCACTGAACGATTGCTGCCTTTTCACCCAAAATGGTGACAAAGAAGCCCCTAGGAAACACGTGTTCACCCGATCGAAGTATTTGAAAAAGTCGGATTTATTAAAGGTTAAATGCTGGTGTGACTCTAACCTCCTTGTTCTTAACTTGAAGAAAACAAATGTGGTTGGTTTCAGCTGTGACATGGAGGGGTTGGCTAATGGGGATGCTGCTCTTGAGAGCCGATCGGGTGCCAAGGTTTTGGGCCCTCAAATAGAAAAGGAGCTTAGGTTTAACGATCATATTGTTGATCTTACCGGAAAAGTAGCCTCTGGTTTCTTTGCGGTGCCAGGAGCTGGGGCCCCAGCTCAAAAACGAGCTCTAAGATATATGTGCCATGCTAGGCCTAGAGACTGATGCAATCCCCTGTTTCTAAGCTAAAGAGCGTTAACGATATACAGGTTATTTATTTTAGAAACGGTGTGCTTCGTTCGTAGAAATCGACGTTGTTTTTTTTGTTCGTGCAGGTTCGAATTATAATACTCGACAGTATTTAGATATACCGTTATCGATACCATCGTCAACGTTGACCAATAAAGCCATTATTTACGAGAGTATAAAGATTTATAATCAATTGCCAAAGAACCTGAAATGTGTTCACACATTTTCTCTCTTTAAGAGAATGGTCCGCAGAATGTAATATGTTAGTACGGCCTATTATGGCTTGAACGAGTTTTATAGTGATACATTGTGATGTATTGTGCTTGCTTATCTCATTGATTTGTCTTGTATTTTCCCTGTTGGTCTTTTGTATTTTGTTGTTACTTGGATTTTAATATCAACTCTGATTTCAATATTTATAATTTTTTATTTTTTATTTTACCTTGATTACTAAAACAGGGTTTTAGTGCATTTTGCCGAAGGTTCCAAACCCCAACATAGTTAAATTGACTAAATAGGTTAAACACCATATAGTTTAGGATCTTGCTTTGTCGCTGAGATATCATATCTTTGGACAATAAAGTTTATTTTGACTTTGACCTTGACTTTGTTCGGTGTTCGGTCGCATGATGAAAATGTCTGGGAATATCTGAATAACTTTATAATTTTATTTGATTGAATCCATTGAATAATTAATAATAATAATTCATAACGGCGTTTGCCGAACGCACTATAGTGCATAATTAATTTCTGCACTTGAAGTACATACTTCTTAAATGACGAGACTCAGGAACGTCTTCGATTCCGAAAGATAGCGAAACTCAACTTGACTGATACGATCGAAACTGTTGGATGCGTTTCTTGTGCCCTTTTCCCCTATTTTTTGTTTTAATTTCAAATTTATTGTGTTGCTCTAGAACGGTATTTTGATGGTAAGTCTTAAGTCTATAAATACTAGTTTTAAAAAAGGGAAGGATAATTATTCTTTCTTAATTCTGTAGGGGGTGCACGTATTATAGCAGGTGCTTCTATGAAGAAGCCGACTTTTTGTTCGACATCTAAAACCTAAAATATTAATTTTAGAAAAAAAGTTACAATGATTATTATTAGGTGCGACAATTTGTATTTTACGTGTTCCTTATAAATTAATACGTACCGTTTATTCTTTTGACGTCGGAGTCCGAGACGCCTCCAAAAGATCGCCGACTGCATGTAGCCTGTAGTTATAGAACAGTGGGATAACTGGGAACTTATATTTAAGTGGGTAATCAGACAATGCTGAAAGTACAATATGCTCCCAAACATTTACTGTCAATTGGGTTGGACTAAAAGCCATAAAGGCTCGTGAAATTTCTGAAAACCATAAAGTTCATCACTTTCTACTTAAAAAATATCTAGTTCTACTGAGGAAACTAAAACAATTGAAGAAGCTTCTCACGTTTATCATGAAGTGCCTCATCACAATTCATACGTTTTCGTGGACTGCGGCATCAAATTGGCAAAAAGACATTTTCAGATTTCGATATCGCAAAAAAATATGGGAGGGTCGAAAAAAGACGACTGCCATCACCGAAAATATACTTGCGTTTCTTTTCCTGCAAGAAACAATAACAGAGATGTGGATTGATGGATATTTTTCGAGTGACATTGATGCCACAAACAAATGCAATCGCAAAATGTTTTCTTTGTATATTCAATATTTCGACCCTTCCCTTGGCATTCAAGACAAATTACTTGATTTCTATGAGGATCTTAAAGAGGTATCTCGGGTTATTTATTAAAATCTGAAATAAATTTAACAAATTTTAACTTAGATATTAATAAAATCTTAAAAATTAAAATTTATAATGAGTTTTCATGCTGTGTAAAAAATGTGGAAGCTTTGAAGGATTTGTGCGCGCTTTTGACTTGGAATGGAATGGAAAAATATATTACGGAATGTACACGTTGGTTCTCATTGTCACTAGATTACTTCTTGAAAAATGGCCAGCAGTTGAGGCATGTCTTTTAAATCAAGGCGGAGAGAACTGTGATAAGACTATCTATTTCACCACACAATGAAAATGAGCCAGCTAACTGATTCACAGTTATATTTTCTTCATCATTAATACATGATGTATATTAGGGTGGAGTGATTTTTTTCATATTCCTTTGATGTAATAATTACAAAAAGTTTCCATTAGGGCCACTTGTTATCCATACCAATCAATCGCTTTATGTTTAGTGAGCCCGCCAGACCCACCAATATTAAAAATGCAGTTGAAAACTGCAATTTTTTTCAAATTTTTATATAGCTGCATTCTTTGGGGATAAATGTTACTAATAGCAAACATTATAGGTTAGTCGTATTAACAATACTACTAAAAATGGTGTGCGTGCGCCTATTTCGTTATTATTTTATTGGATTAGTGACTAAATGTACCAAATTTTCGTAACCAAAGTTCAAATCATATGGAAAAAGTTCAATTCCGATTGTAACCTTTTAACCGTGGTAATCAAGTGCTAAAAGACTATTGCAAGAAATATTAGTGCTTGAAAAAATCCAGCCATCGAAAAGATGTATTTGAACGTAAAGTAGAACTCTTTATCAGTGAGGCAGAAACAAAGCTTTTTGATTTAGCCTTTCGCAAATGTGTCGATTTTTTTGCTTATTGTGGCAAAAACGCAAAAAATCCTCACATCGAACAACATTTTATAGAAGATCAGAGAGCTGCCAGGCAAATGGTTATTGGCAGCATAGACCAGAAAACTACGACAAAGTTATTGAAGAAAGAACAACAAAAATTAAATGAAAAAGCGGTTAAAAAAACAACAGAAAATTCTGTCTCTTACATCAGAAAACCGCAAAGATAGTGTGGAAGTTTTCTCTGATACTGATGATGATAATCTCGATAACAGTCTATTCACTTATCAAACAGTTATCTTAGAGATAAAAAAAATAGAGCATGCAGAATCAACTTCGAAAGAAACTGCCAACCTATCGGCAGTTCCTTCAACTTCAAATGTACTAATGAGAACTTTATCACCTCTTGCTAGGAATGCGCTAGGGCGTCAGTATTTGATCATGCTGCGGCCAAAATAGCTATAGTGGTTTTAATAGATTTAAAACTAATATTGCCACAGAATACAAGTAGTTTAATTGAAAGAATTTCCAGATTCACTAAAAAAAGAAGGGAAACTGCCGGTTTTAAATCCAGTTTACTTTGATGGGCGGAAGAACCAGACGTTAAAGATGAAAAAAATTGATGGGAGGGTTCATAAAAGAAGTATTATAGAACATTTAGTTCTCATTCATGAACCTCTTTCGAAATACATAGGGCACGTCGTTCCTATTTCAAACACTGCAGTGAAATGTGCAGAAAGCATTCTACATTATTTTGTAGATAAATTTGATTAATCGGAACTTATGACTTTAGGATGTGATGGCACTCCTACCAATACTGGTGCAATAATTCGTATGATCGAGTCGACACCAGGACGACCACTTCACTGGTTCAGTCGAAAGATCTCCTGGAAAGCTAAATCACGTTTGTTGGTTAACATCTGCAAACCGTACTTTAAGGTTACATGTCGGGACTGAACATCCTTCACAGTACAATTCAGTAGTCCTGGCGCGTGAAAGTTTAGTATGGTTCACTATAAAGAGTTTAGTTTGGTTCACTATAAAGAGAAACAATTTCTGCTCTGATGGTGCACAAATCTTTAAAGCTCACTAAATATTCCAGATTTTAAGACAAAGAATATCTAAAAGTCATAGATACGGTGATTCAACGTAATGCCAATTTTGCGCATGCAGAAAACTTTCCTCTGACTCTACGGTAACAGATCCAAGAGAACTCATTGGAGAACTGGGTTTCCGAAGGATGCTGAAAGCAAGAAAAATAGCATCAAAAGACAGTAAAATAAAGGTTAGAACTTTGAAGTACCAACTATTGACTTTGACGCAAATGAATAGACGGAGATGATTGATTGCCAACGCGTAGCGATAACTGAACCACCGGCTTTTCGCAATATTACAGACGCAGATCTTGAAGACGCGACTCGGATCAAAAGAGTGTTTGAGATCCCTAAGTTTCCTTGCCACACACAAGCTGTCGAGTGGGGTATTAAGCTTTTAACTGAGGCTTCTTCGTCGGTAAGAGGATCCGATACGAGAGATGGCTTTATAATAGCAAAATTAAATTATCAAATTTTAATGCAATCTTTTGAAACCAAAAAAAAATTATAAATTTTAAAAATAAATAATAATGTTTTAAAGCCGTGCAAGTCATAGGTCTTAGAATAGATTGGGAGGTCGGGCCGGGATGTGAAGGAGCTCGATAATCAGTCACCTCCGCGTGGTGTGCTCTGGGTTACCTCGTCTCTTTTTTATTTAATCAAAATAACTAAAACAGAGTTTTATCCACAATACCGAAACAGAATTTTTTGCAGTCGACTCGCATTTCGCTAACCATGTTAGCATCATCAGGAGATGATTAAGACTAAAATTAAAGCCTACCTAACTCTCATTTATATTACGGTTTGCTTAATCAAGCGGAACCAAAAAGAACCAATCCTGGAATCCCATTAGTCACGCTTGATTAACCAATATAATGGACTATACCGAATAGACCCTCTATCTCTATTTAAACTATTCTTACATTAATTTAATAGTTTCCATACTTTCATATGCGTCTAATAATCTTCTATCAGTTATATTATGAATTAATTTTAAATTTTTAATTGTTATTCTATGATTATTATCACAAGCATGCTCGGCAACACTTGATTTTTGTGTTCTACCATACTTTAAATAAGCTATATGTTCTTTGATTAACAAATATTGAACATGAACAATGGTACGAGTTCCAGAGAAAAATGTTTATAGTAATTGATACAAAATACATCAAGAAAATGTCATCCATCAATAAAAAATTTAAAAAACTCAGGAAAATGAAACTTAAGTCTGATAGTTCTCAGGAAGTCGTAAACATTGTGGAAAACCTATTTTCTCAATCTTTTGATAGAGCTGAATTGGATCTTTTAAACAAGGGTCTGAATTTTGCATGGCCTCCACCAAAGGATAACTTACTTGATATTGTAGGTAATATAGAAAGCTCTATTCAACATCTTCCTGACTCTACTAAAGGATTTGTTAGAGAAACATGCAAGAATCAGATCTCAAAAAATTTAATTAATTATAATGTTAACTCTCGACCTGGAAAAGGAAAAAACATAATCAAGAGATTAAAGGAGAAAGATGTTTTCGATCTAAAAGCTGACGAAGGTAATAAGGTTGTTATATTAGACAAAAGCGAATATTTCCAACGAGCTGATAATTTAATCGAATCCGAGCCCTATAACAAAATCTCAAGGAATCCATTGTCGTAGATGGTAACACAATGTAGCAACCTTATTTCTGATCAAATTAAATACAAACTATCTGTGAGTAATCCTACTATGCCGAAACTATATTGTCTTCCCAAGATTCATAAGCCTGGGAAGGCAATGCGTCCCATAGTCTCGGCAATAGGATCGCCAACTTATAATATATCCAAGTGGCTAGCAAACCAGTTTGAAAATTTACCTATAAAACAACAGAATTCAGGAGTACTAAATTCCTTAGATTTCATAAGGAAAATTAAAGATACGATTCAATGAAGGTGAACTTTTAATCTCGTTTGATGTTAGCTCATTGTTCCCTAGTGTAACAATCCCACATACCTTGCAATACCTTGGTGAATTACTTGAGATGAATAGTTTTGATAACGAAACGATAACTAACCCAAACTAACCCAAACAATAATATTTAACTTTAACCAAACTTTGCATGGATCAAAATTATTTTCAATATAAAAATAACTATTACCAACAACTTGAAGGCACGGCAATGGGCAACTGTTTATCGCCATTCTTAGCTAATCTTTTCATGAGTAAGTTTGAAAATGAAATCAGCCAAGAATTCGAATATTTTCCAAGGGTATGGTACAGGTACGTGGATGACATTTTCGCGATTTTCGACACAAAAACCGCTAATATTGAAGATTTTGTAACAAAACTAAACAACTGTTTCCCCACCATTAAATTTACTTATGAAGTCGAGAACAATGACCAATTAACATTTTTGGATACTTTAGTGATTAGGAACGATAATAACATACTAGAATTTGATATTTACAGAAAAAATACTGCCACTAACCGATATATTCCTAATGACTCCTTCCACTGCGACCAACATAAAATGGCCAGCTATCATTTTTTAGTACACCCTATGGTTAAATTTCCTCTTAGCAGAGAAAGATTTAATAATGAAAAGGAAACAATTAGGAATATAGCGAAAGTTAATGGTTTCAATACCAACTTAATAAATAAACTAATTAATAGGCATTTATTTAGAAAGATCATTAGTGATTCCACTTATTTTGTTAATCAGGATGAAAATACAAAATATTTTTCGATACCGTATAATCCTCAGTATACTTCGCACACACACCGCTCGTCGAGCGCCATAGGATCTACCTTTAGTGTGTGTGCCACTGCCATAAAAAAAAATACTAGAGGATTCCAAAGAGTTTTTAAGAATGTAGGTTTAAAATTAGTATCCAAGACTCAGTTTAACATTAAGAAACTATTAGGTGGTCCAAAGGACAAAATTGAAATGTTAGAAAGAAGTGGAATATATGAAATTGGATGTATGGATTGTAACCAAAAATATGTTGGGCAAACTAGAAGATCTATACAAACGAGACTCAAAGAACATATAGCTCATTTAAAGTATGGTGGAACAGAAAAATCAAGTGTTGCCGAGCATGCTTTTGATAATAATCATAGAATAATATTAAAAATTTTAAATTAATTCATAATATAACTGATGGAAGATTATTAGAAGCATATGAAAGTATGGAAATTTATAAATGTAAGAATAGTTTAAATAGAGATAGAGGGCCTATTCCGTATAGTCCATTGTATTGGTTAGTCAAGCGTGACTAATGGGATTCCAGGATTGGTTCTTTTTGGTTCCGCCTGTTTAAGCAAACAATAGTATAAAAGAGAGTTAGGTAGGTTTTAATTTTAGTCTTAATCATCTCCTGATGATGCTAACATGGTTAGCGAAACGCGCGTCGAGTGCAAAAAATTCTATTTCGGTTTTGTGGAAAAAACTCTGTTTTAGTGCATGTTGCTGAAGGTTTCAAACTCCAACATAGTAATCAAAATAAGCTAGGAACTGCTCCGTAAGGTTAACGCGTGTAATTAATGTATTTTTTTGTACATTGTATTAATTCTGGCTGATCCTCTAGACACTAACATTTTTTTAACTGTAATTTTGCTATGTGTAGGGATATGTATAATATAAAACCTTTTTGCTATTAGAAAACAGAAAGTAGTAAAATATATTTTAATATGCCTAAAAGGGAATGGCTTTTTGTTTCCCAAAAATTTGACTTTTTGAGGTCCCAGCAGACCCTCAAGCTATTTTTTTATGTTAAATTGCAAAATATTTTTATAAAGAAAACAGAATCAAGCAACATTCTATAGCTATTAGAAATCTGAAACGAAAAAAAATTGGTTTAGACTTTCTTCACTCCGCCATGATGTATATGTTTATGCCTAAAAAAAAATATTGTATTTGGAGAATAAAAATTGCTCAGCCACCCAATTACATAGAATGAAATATCTCTGATTGATGCTTTTAATCAAAGAGTGAAAGTCAATACGTATGGTGCCAAAGCAAATTCAGTTTTAAAAAGTATTTCAGAATACAAGTGAAAAAAAGTTGTGAGTAAATTTTAAAACTTTTCTGCTCGCCCTGTGCAATATGTTTCAAAATATTTTAATACAGATAAATGGCTTTTTGAATACTTTACAATTTTTTTTTCAAATAAACACTTTGGTTGGGAGGAACTAACTTTCAATTAAAGGAATCCCTCGATGATGGCAAATTATATGAGGACTAAGTATTTTTTTTGAAATATATTATCTCAAATATAATAAATTTGCCAGGAAAAAGTGATCGGAAAATATGGATAATTGTCTTTACTACATTTAGGGAAGATGACGTTTCCATTAAAAATATTTAAAAAATTGTTCAATTTGTATTTTTCGTACCTATCAGTAATGCGAATCCCGAAAGTGATATCCGTCATGAGATGACAAGCGAAATAAGCTTAACTTATCAGTGGCAAAAAGCCAACATTTGGTAACACTTAATATTAATAAAAACTGCCAGGAATTTATTGATTCAATAAAGGATAATTATTCCGAGCTAATAAAGGCAGATCTAATGAAAAATATAAATGGATGGTTGTGAAATAGGCAGTTGGTAATTTAAGCTTTAAATCGTATATAGGCCTCTTGCACATTTTTTTTTATTTCATTGAAGTGTCATGTTTATGAGTTTATGTATTGTTTAGTAAAATATAAATTTTTGAGGAAATGTATGGGTTAGGTCAGTATGATACATGTCCAGACTCGTTTTGCGAAGGTCTAGTGAAACCTTATATTTCTTAGACTTACGCATATTTTTCAAAATAATTCTACATAAAATTGCCTAAAATTGGCAGTGCGGTTGAAAAACTGAAAGTATTACTGCAGAAACAGTTCGGTTTTCGCGGGGGGCATGGCACCACTATGCTAGCCGCGAAGATCGCAATCGACATTTATGACGGCTTTAGTGGAAGGCAATATGCAATCGACAGAGAGTAAACCTTCGGAAAGGTATGGCAGGATGGGCTGCTGTATAAGTTACTGGTAAAATAAAGCCTGCCGCTGCACTTAATAGCGCTTATCGAATCATATCTTGCCGGTCGTACCTTTGTCTCCAGAATCGGTAAGCATATCTCAAATAGCAGGCGTATATAATGCCATCGTACCACAGGAAACAGTGCTATCGCCGCAACTATTCAATCTTTTTATTGCAGATGTCCCGTCAAGTCCCAACACCCATAAAGCCCTTTTTGCTAACGATACAGTAATCAATTCCCAAGATCCCCAAGCTGAAGTGGCAAAGCAAAATGTATTCGAACACATTAACACTCTCATTCCCTATTATGAGAGGTTGGAGGTTACGTTAAACGCGTCCAAAACGGAAGTAATAAATATTTCGCGTAGGCGTAAAGATGTTAATGTTACACCTCTCCTAATAGGGAATACTGAGATCTTACCTAAAAGCAAAGTTAAATATCTTGGCATACGGTTTGATAAAAAGTTGAACTTTAGCAAGCATATATCTGCAATACAGATGGAAAACATGGCAATTAAAAAACAGTCTTAGTGTGTTGGTCGCAGCCAAGAACCCGCTCAATAAGCTCATTCTGTATAAAGCAATTATTAGACCTGCTTATATGGCGCCCCTGTCTGGTGCTCCGTGGCTAGAACTAACAAGAACAAGCTGCAGGTCATTCAAAACCAATATCTACGAGCGGCTTTTTTACTATCCTTGCGAGACCGGATTAGCATCTAACTTATCGAAGAACACATAGATCGCTTCGCATGTAGGTTCTTTGTTTACGGAATACAGGGATCGCCGCTAACAGAAAATATCGCAAACCGCTGATATAGCCCGGAGCACCGGATTTCGCATGGCACCATATACTGTGATGCAACAATTTTCTATAATCAGTTACGACCACTCTAACTTTAAATGCTCACCGAAAAGTAAATATTCGAAAAATAATTTATATTCCACCAGATATAGCTTTTTTACTAGATATTGAAATGCCCCGAATATCAGAAGCACAGAGGTATGCTAGAACCACAGATATATATAGCTACGCAACAGATACCTCTTCCAATGCTTTTTGCGCGGGGCCAAAAATGTTCACCGGCTTTCGCGAGCGGGTGAACCAGTCGTCTAGGAACGGGTCGGTGTTGCCAAGTTATCACGCCGAACAATATTCCTTATAATTTAGATGGTAATTTAAAACGTTTTGATTAAAAAGGTATTACCTTCTACTGGACTCTCTGAAAGTGCTGTGTTTCTTATACGTTCATTAGAAATAGAAGAAGTAGTCGGTAAGTCGAGATCATTTTTACTTCCTGTGCCGTTTCCATCATTATTTTTGTTTACTATCTAATAGAAAAAAAATCAACTTCACGAGATTGTAGTAACTCGTTTGGTGTCGCGTTGTTATCCAGCCCATATTGGTATCTAATGGTAATTATATTAATCCTACCAAAGTAGCAGAATCAGTGTATATATATTTTTCTTGCAACTATTGTCTAGGCCACTATGTCCCGCTATGGCTGCGGGGGTGTTAACTATAAAGGAGATCTTACCTGAAGGGGCAAGTTTAACTTCCTTCGATTAAAACGCCGTTATTCCCAAATCACTAATTTATTGAACTACTACCTAAACACTCATAAATTACTCGCTCTGCTGCAGAGGTATTTTATTGCGTTAGAGGTGTTAACTTAATAGGTACACAATTTATAATACAATAATGTTAACTTACATCTCTCTTTGCCCCTAAAAGCAACCCTAGGATGGTCCTCGCGTCAAGTCCCCAACCTTCAACCGATTTCGGCTCGAAACGGAGACTCTCCTACTGAACACCTTTGACTGCTTCGGATTTCGACTAGATCTGGATCGACTTGGGCTTCCACTTATTATCGACCCTCTGTTTACACTCCCACTTAGAACCGCGAGTTAGATTTACGCCAACTGTTTTTTCATCGGACTCCCGACTTGGACTTTCGTCAACTCTCGACTTGGACTTTCGCCAACTTTCGACTTGGACTTTCGCCAACTCTAGACTACCCGTAACGGCCGTCAACATTCGAGTGCCTTCCTCTCGACTCCCTCCTCTCTAGCTGCCTTCTTCTATCCCCGTTCCATTTTCCTTCCTATCATTCATTCACGCCTTTTTCTATTGCTCACTGTTATTTTCACATTCGTTAAAATTATCTCTTTCTCTTTTCACCGTACTCCCAACTATGTTTAATTTTCTAACTAACCATTCATACTTAGACGTCATTCGTTCCTACTGCTTCCCAAAAACACCGGTAACCTGTACATTCATCAATTTTCGAAACTATTGCTCCTCCCACTTACTGCGGCCATTATTATATTTTGTCCAATATGTCAATCCGGGTTAATTACTAGCGAATTTACACTTCCTTGCAAACTCTTCCAAATAACGTTCAATGTCCCCGATCAAACTCCTTCCGTCTGCTTTTCTGATATTTACTTTTAACCTGAATACTTTACATTATTTATATAGACGATTTCTTGCTAGAAAGCCTCCATTTATAATATGGGCTTTCTATAGGGCGAGACCAATCGGGATAAAAACTTCGTAACGGTACGTCGGATCGCTCTGAAACTTATACCTATCGATTTGTAATCGAAAAAAAAAATTTTGATTTTTTGTCTGTATGTGTGTATGTATGTGGGTGTATGTGATGAAATCGATTACAGGTCGCAATTTTGAAGATAGCGACTTGAAATTTGGCATAGAGGTAGAGGTCCACAAACCCTCGGAACCTATTGATTTTGGTTACGATCGGTTAATATACAGGGTGTGAAAACAGGACAAGTTTCCGTTTTTTGGCATTTTTGGCATTAAACAAAGACCAACTTTTCATTTTTTTTATGTCAAATGAAAGTATTCGGTAAAACACGTATTTTTCTTTCTTTGCTCTTTTGCTCTAATTGTTATACAGGGTGTAAAAACAGGAAAAGTTACGGTTTTTTGGCATTTACAAGTCGCAATTTCGAAGATAGCGACTTGAAATTTGGCATAGAGGTAGAGGTCCATAAACCCTAGGAACCTATTGATTTTGGTTACGATCGGTTAATATACAGGGTGTGAAAACAGGACAAGTTTCCGTTTTTTGGCATTTTTGGCATTAAACAAAGGCCAACTTTTCATTCTTTTTATGTCAAATGAAAGTATTCGGTAAAACACGTATTTTGTTTCTTTGCTCTTTTGCCCTAATTGTTATACAGGGTGTGAAAACAGGAAAAGTTACGGTTTTTTGGCATTTACAGGTCGCAATTTTGAAGATAGCGACTTGAAATTTGGCATAGAGGTAGAGGTCCACAAACCCTCGGAACCACTTGATTTTGGTTACGATCGGTTTATATACAGGGTGTGAAAACAGGACAAGTTACCGTTTTCTGGCATTTGCAGGTCGCAATTTTGAAGATAGCGACTTGAAATTTGGCATAGATGTAGAAGTCCACATACCCTCGGAACCTATTGATTTTGGTTACGATCGGTTAATATATAGGGTGTGAAAACAACACAAGTTGCCGTTTTTGGCATTTACAGATCGCAATTTCGAAGATAGCAACTTGAAATTTGGCATAGAGTTAGAGGTCCACAAACCCTCGAAGCCTATAGATTTTGGTTACGATGGGTTAATATACAGGGTGTGAAAACAGGAAAAGTTACCGTTTTTGGCATTTACAGGTCGCAATTTTGAAGATAGCGACTTGACATTTGGCATAGATGTAGAGGTCCACAAGCCCTCGAAGTCTATTGATTTTGGCTACTATCGGTTAATATACAGGGTGTGAAAATAGGAAATGTTACCGTTTTTTGGCATTTACAGTTCGTAATTTTGAAGATAGCGACTTGAAATTTGGCATAGAGGTAGAGGTCCACAAGCCCTCGAAGCCTATTGATTTTGGTTACGATCGGTTAATATACAGGGTGTGAAAACAGGAAGAGTTACCGTTTTTTGGCATTTACAGGTCGCAATTTTGAAGATAGCGACTTGAAATTTGGCATAGAGGTAGAGGTCCACAAACCCTCAAAGCCTATTGATTTTGGTTACGATCTGTTAATATACAGGGTGTGAAAACAGGACAGGTTACTGTTTTTTGGCATTTTTGTCCGTGTGAACAAGGACTAACTTTTCCTTTTTTTCGATGCCAATTTATAAGTAGAGGTGAAAGTATGTTAGCATTTTTTGTTGACAACATGGTTACCATAGCAACCAATTAATAATATGTATATCACTAATAAATGATATAGTATGGTACTTAGGATTGTTTATTAAACTTAATTTAATACTAAAAAATTGGTTGCTATGGTAACCAAAAAAAGTAAAAAATCGTCATAATTCGTCAATCGTACATTTGATATTTGGTATTTAGGTAAAAATTAAAAAAAATTAACGATTGACGTTGACCGACTGGTTACCATGGCAACCAATTAGAAATTTATCACGGTAAAATTAGACTAGCGATTGGTAACTCTAATTATAAGGGCTTTCTAATTATAGGCCACGGTACGGATAGGAGCGTGGCAATAATGTGTGACCCAAGGTCACACAAACGAGGCCCGAAGGGCCTCGCGCGTGCCGCAGGCACGAGTGGCCACGCCACTTGTTCTATTACGCAAAAATTAAGGCAACTGACCTTATATAGAAATTAATATTATCTTATTTAAGCCCAGATAATAATATTAGACACTATTAAATAATATGCAGCTGGTATTTGGCTAGTTGCTTGGGAAGATAATTAAGGGAAATACTTTTTAGCCAAGCAAAAAAGGCGAAGCTGTCTAACATATCAACTCCCACTGTATTAATTTGACTTATCCACAAATTTTTGCGTCCCAGCGACATCTGTTAATTTTTTTTGCAAACCATTGTTTTGGGACGGTTTTGCAATGTAAAAAGAAAACGTAAGTTGTGACAAATATCGTGTTTGTAAATGTTAATTCTTGCGAACAGAATGAAAAATAAATCGATTGAAGTGAGAAAATAGTTTTTCAGGTATATATTTACATGTTTATAATAGTAAAACACACTATTTTGCCAATTTTGTCATAAAAAACATTAGTGTACTCATTTGAGTAAAATGGAACAGTGTGTATAAGTAAATTTGAAATATTTCTCAGGAGTTTTTTCATTATGGATCGCCAAACGTTCCAAAATGTTTTTACGGAAAACGTTTAAAAATGTTGGGAGAAGCAATGGAAGAGTCTTCTTCTTCAAATCACGAACCAGAAATAGATGCCTGAGACGATAACGATAATGATATGGGCACTTTTACATTTTAGTTATATTACTGGAGAAGTAAAAAAGCGATGGTGAGAGTGAAGACCGTTATCAGAGCAGACTCCAAAGAAAGTTAGAATTCAAAAAGTCGAACCAGCAAAAAGGAGGAACTTAAGCGAACAAAGAATTATAAATATTTAAGCATGTATCATATTATGAGCTACGAAGAAAAACCTAAAGAACGATAGTCCAGTTCAAACTTTTGAAAGACTTTTTGACGACAAAATTCTCAAGTTGAGCAAGCAAACCGTTTTGTATTACGAAAAAATAGACATGTTTTTGCGGTAGTGGACCCAGAAATAAAAGTGTTTTTTAAAAATTTACTGCATTTTGGCAGCAAAAGATTATGATGTATTGATGAATATATTTATGTACTTTTCGTAGCTTCCATCATGTTCAGAAATAAACATCGAGAAATAAATAGGTACGTACACATTTTTGTCAATACAAAGCCGAATAACTCGTACTAATGCAATTCAAAGCAATATATCAGGAAGGCGGTCGGTTTGTTAATAAGTAAAGCATGATTAACCTTAAAACGCCTGTATATTTCACCAACAGTTTAAGGCTTCATCAGGAGGAAGAGCTAAAAATCCGACACAACATCAATTAAAAAAACGTCAGAACAAAAACAATAGATATATCAACGAATTAACATTCTTTAAAACAAAAACCTGAACAAAAACACACATCCGAAAAAAACTAAGGTGCTACTTACATTGAGAGCCAGAAAAAGCCAGCCAAAATATAGAGGCGTTTTAAGATTAATCGAGTTTTACTTATTAACAAACAGATCGCTTTCTCGATATATATTTTTTTGAATTGCATTAACACGAGTTATTCGGCTTGATGTTGACAAAATTGTACTCTACCTGTTTATTTTTTGAAATTTATTTCTGGACATAATAGATCTTTTATTTCTAAGTCTGCTAGCGCAAAAATCTTTGTATTTTTTGTGGGGCAAAGGGGTTTGATTGCTCAACGGTCAACTCGAGAACTTTCTCATCAAACAGTCTTTCAAAAGACTGCACTAGGCTATCATTCTTTACATGTTTTGACATAGTGCGTTTTCATACTTGACATTGACTTTGAAATACAGGGGTTCGCGCTGCTATGAGGTAATTTGTCAGAAACCACCCCCGTCCGCGCCGGTGTAACCTCCCTGTTGGCCGGAGACGCTATTTAGCAGAATCCCCAGTAAATCGTGTATGTACTCCTGGGGACTCTGACTTTGGCAATTCTCCTAAATCTTCTTAACGGCAAAGATAAAAATGGTCTCACGGTAACATCCGGGTCTCCCCCCGGCCTGTGTGCCGCCGCCGTGAATGGGTACTTTCACTATCTAAAGACTGTGAAACGGCACGTATGACGCTGACTAGGACATCCGATTCTTCCTCGGGGAGACCAAACGGTCCCTGCGCGATTGTCATGGCGACGAAAGAGCCGCGACCCGACACAAGTTGACTCGACCGAGAACGAAGCGGAAATCCCATTTTCAGACTTAATGACACGATACTGGAATGACACCGACAGCGATATCGACACGCGTGTGCAAAAATATAATAACATTAATAGAATGATTTCGCACTTACCAACATATCGGCGCTATGCCGTTGCAGGTGCCGACATGTCGGTAGGTAGCATTCGTCCAGTGGGTAGTAGCTGTTCGCTTAGGTTCCTCCTTCCTGCTAGTTTTATTTTTTTTAAATTCTAACTTTCTTAGGAGAGAGCTCTGATAACGGTCGTCACTCTCATCATCGACTTCCACAGCTGCCCTATTTAAAGCAATTCTAGCAGCTACTTCGGATAAAGTATTTGCATCATCTGACGAAAACTAAAGTTCTACTTCCTACTTCTCCAGGGATATAACTGAAATTTTGAAAGTGCCCATATTATTTTCGTTGAATTCTTCTTTTTCTGTTTGCGTATCTACCTCAGATGATAAAATAACTATTTCTGGCTCATGATTTCAAGAAAGAACTGTATTCTTAAAAAGATTTTGCAACGTTTGGCGGAAATTCCAATCCATCATGAAGAAACTCTTGAAAAATATTAAAAATTTTCATAACTATACTCAAATGAGTACACTAATATTTTTCAAACTTTTTTAAGAAAAAATTGGTAAAACGGTTTCAATATTATAAACAAGTAAATATTAACCTGAAAACCTAATTTCTCACTTCAAATAATTTACTTTTCATTCGGTCCGTCAAAAGTAAGTTTTAGAACTTATTTACTTATATTTATCACAACTTATGTGGTCCCTATATGTTGCAAAGTCGTCCCAAAACATTAGTTTGAAAAAAAAAATCAAAAGATGTCGCTGGACGCAAAAATTTTTGGCGTGGTCAAATGAGTACAAGGGGACGTTTGGTTTATTTGGCATTGTTATCCAGCCCATATTGGACTTTTGATGGTAATTTGTTACGGTAATTTTAACAATTCCGTAACATCAGGTTGTTCCGAGTTTGCTTGTATTTGTTTTTGGTTTGAAATAATAACTTTTCATCTTCAACCTATTTTGAATTACTGTCTGAACCGACCTGGTAGCAACAGTGTGGAAAATTCCACATTAAATAGTACGAAAATATTAATAAATAATGAATTTTTATGTTGCCCATCAAGTTCATTTAAAACTAGTTTTTGCCTTTTAAATATACCAGTCGATACTTATCTCGTTACTGTAAAATGAATCTACAGCAGTAGAATATATTATTTAAAATTGATAAATAATTTCAAATATGCAGATCATATTTTATGCTTAAAATCGGTCGCTTCGTACGGTGGAAAAAGGTGAAATATTTGTGACGACTGCGCGCGGTGCAATTTTTCTGAGATTCTGGTGGAAGGTAGGACTGGATTTTAAAATCTGTCTTGTACCGACTACCAGTGTGAGAGTTTGTGACAAGGTAGGGCTTGACTTTCTTTTTATTTTTTTTTTGCGTTAGCTGATTTTTATTTCAAGTTTTCTATACCGAAAAGTTTGTAGGCAGAATAAGGCTGCTAAGCGTGCGAATCTCTGATATCTGCCTATTGTCGTTTCACATAGTTGAATAAGCTCGTGAATATCTGGTAACTCTCTACTATCGTTTGACACATACCACGTTGTCTTTTGCTGTGGGTATGTTTTTGTCTGTAGGGCATATGTGGGATAGTGGGATTTTTGGAACTTAAGGCTCTTAGAGAAAAAAAAGGACTTGATCCTACAAAAGCAGGGGTTATTGAATTTCGGTAGGGTTCACATTATTTAGGTTCTAGTTAGAGGAAGCATTTTTAGAAATTAATAACCAAAACTGTCTATAGTGTGGGAAGTTGAGTCTAATTTTCTCTGGTATCGGTATCGGATGTTATGACTTATATAGGGAATCAGAGTTAAGCTTAGTTAGTTGTTGTTCGGCCTATATAAGCATTTTATCGCCACATCAGATATTTAAAGAGCACCTTTTCAAACCCTTCTCGACCGTGGTCGGTACAAGATCATAATTGTTTGTTTGCTTTATTTCTCTATTTCTATTTAAGTTTGTCATTACCTTTATATTTGAGTTAGAAAATAACTTTCAGGCAATAATTGAATTGAATAATTGTTATTACCTTTATTTTGAATTGAATTGATTTTTGAGTTGAAAAGTAGCTTTCAGGCATTGATTGCATTTTGATTATCTGTTTAAATTTATCGATTTCACTTTTGTTCATACCTGATTACTGTAATTGTTTTTTATTGAAATATTGTTCATCACAATCTTTCTCAGCTTAAAACAGCTATTTAGTTTATTTATTATTTTGAATCAGTTCACTGTTTAATTTAAAACCATAAAATTATTGTCTACAGTCTAAACAATTCTGTGCAAATTGGCGGAGGCATATTTAATTAAATTAAATTAAACTTTTCCTTCAGCGTGTTTTGTCATTCTTCAGCAGTGTTAATTGAAAGGAATTATTTCTAGTTATCTCCTGTCAATGTCTGTATTAAAAACCTAAGCTAAGACAGGCGACGCTCTCCGCCATATTGAAACAGGGTTGTAACAACATTCTTGGCGATCTCTTTAACTGCCTTGTACTGTTTTGTTTTCATGCTACTGAGTTCACACGCACTCGGCCTACCAGGGCAGCTTCCAGTGACGTCACAGGACAGATTCTAGGTACTGCAGCAAGTTTCAGTAACACTCTCCAGGTAGCTCGGAGGAAGCATAAGGTGATTAAAGGGCAGTTATCACCAGGAAGGAAATAGAATAAAAATTGTTTTTTGAAATTTGTAATTTTTTATTTTGCACCTGTTCTCAACAACAGCACTCAGAAATATACATAAGCATGCTCCTTACCTATACACCCTGAGCTATCTTTCAGTTTAAATTTTTAGTAAATTAAAGTAATAATTTAAAGAAAAGTGCATTTATAGTTTATTGTAACAAATTGGCTTTTATTTGAATAATATTAATTATAATAAGGCAATTGAAATTATATTTTAGCAAATCAAAGTTTATCGTAACAAATTGGCTTTCCTTGTAACAAATTAATAATTGCTTTTTCTTGTAACAAATTATATTAATTCTACTAAAGTAGCTGGTTACTTTGCTAGTTATTTGGAAAATGAATTTAGGGAAATACTTTTGAGCCCACAGCAAAGAAGAAGCTTGCTTACTACAACCTCGTGAATGTGCCTGGGATAGAAGCAGGACTTTCTTAAAAATGCAGCTAAGACATTCTCAAATCTACTTAAATAAGACCTGAACCGTATTGAAAAGAAGTTATCTCTATTCACACGCAAATATTGTTTAGGTAAAATTTAGACCATTTGTATTGTATTATAAATGGAGAAAATAGTGCAAAAGTATTTGCAAAAGTGAATGTGTGCCCTTAGAATTAATACTTATACACTTTAAAGTTCTCAACATGACAGATATATTTTTAGAAAATAGTTGGTTTTGACAAGTAATGGCCAAAAACGGGGATGCTTTATTTAAACTTTGGGTAGAACACACTATTGAAAACTTCTAATAAATAATAAATTCATTTATAATGATCTAATATTGCCTAATTTCTTGAACCTGAGACCTAAGATAAACAAAATATAGATTATTAAATGACACACTAAGCATTATATTCATTTTTGGTACCTGACTATGAAATATACACCTTAATTTAACTGTAAAATCTCAAAAAACTTAAAATTCAAACGATATATATTTCTAGACAAACTTAATGCCTACATAAAATAAATCCATAGCAGACTGCCTATTTTCTTACTCTGTTTAACACAAATAAAGTAAATAACAGCAGCTCTATGAAATATATCATAATACATTATTTCTCGGAATAAAAATCCAGCTTAAGTGTATTTTTGTGTACTCCGGCATATTGCTTTCTTCTATCGAAACAAAATGATACAGTAAACAGAACGTAACTATGTGAGAAAATAACTTGTAGTGTAAAAAGTCTGAAAATTTATGGATGAAGGAATATGTATCAATTTACGGTGCTAATCGCAGTGAAATGAAGCACAAATTGATTTTGGTAAAAGCTTATAAATCGTTTTGAGGTATTATAAATAATCAGATAATATCAATTTTGGGAAATTATTCGAAAAGGGAGTTCGAGCATGGAATGTTCGAAGCATGTATCAGTCGGAGAAAGCAAACAATTCAATACAGGAAAAAAGATGACCGAATATAGGGATCCTGATCATAAGACCATTTATAAGTTTTAACAAATAAGGGAATTTTTATCAGTGAAATCAAGGATTGGTGGAATCAATATTGGGTTATGCCTTGGCATCATGTGGTAGGGCCGCTTCAAAATCTTTCGGCAATCACTTGAAAGTATATATAAACATTACCGCAAAAAAGAACAGAAGATACCAACTTTTTAACTACCATGCAACTGTTTGTAAAAATTATTTTGTAAACATATGCATAAGCATGAGAATGACAAAAGATTGGTTGTGCAAAAAGTTTTTACTAGACCTTCGCAAAACGAGTCTGGACATGTCTCCTACTTAGTACCCACATTTTATACCATGCTGCGTTTGCAACTAAGAGGTGCCGATACATTTTCTCGAAAACATTTTGAGTGGATATGCTCAAATTTCACCAATAACAATGCTTAATTGAATTGATATATTTACTGTTGGCTATTTGAAACTATAAATTGCAGCGTTGTAAATGCTACCAAAACCAGAAATATAGTTTCTTCCCTTTCACTGGTATATTTATGTGGTTGTTAAACTTTTTACCCTATATTAGTACTTAACGAACTTAACATGCCTATTCTGAACATACGATACGATCATATCTATGACTCTACTTAGCCAACTATGAAGACTATTCGCACAGTTTCCAAACACAATACAAGGCCCCCAGCTTTTCTCTTATGAACCAATTTTGCAGCCAGAGTACAATATCCTTGTTGTTATGAGACAAATACTACATTTTTGATACTCAAATATGAGTTTATCACATATAACAAAAGTTATCTGGTTTATCTCCAAACTCGGAACGTGTTGTTCAGAGCTTACTCATTTCCGCAAAATAAATCTTCCGTGTGATTTATAAAGGTTATTTAAATATATTTACGCAAATTCATAAGACCTAAATTATTCCTAGAATAACAAATGCGAGGATACCCGAGTTTATAATGGGGATATCCGTAATTAGATACATATTATAAAGTAGGTACATTTTATTACATCCATCAACAAAACCGGAGCCAAATTGGACTTTTGCTTGGCATGCTTTTAATTAGCATGATAAAATGAGAATGCTCAAACCCTTTTAGGACAAGAACCTATTTTTGGTTTTCCAGGTTTATGAGCAATTCGCGTTTCTATTCGAAAACTCATCGCAACCCTTCTAAATATTAAAAATAAGGAGGGTTATTTTTCTATAATCTCATAAATCAGTAAAGGATCCCGAAGTTTATATTACCTTTGCATATATCGGGGATGAAGTTACGAGTTTCGCCCTACATGACGGGCGAAGCAGAAAATGAAGATCTTTCGCAATATCAGGCAATTCCGACGCGGAAAGACCATTAAATAAAGGAATAGCTGAGCTAGTTGTGGCCAAGCTAAATCTCTACCACAGTAATGTAGCGAATTCGCTATTTTTTTACAAATAATTAGCACACTGTCCTTCTAACATAGATAATCTGAAACCAACTGTACAACGATGCCGAGTGCATTTCGTTAAAGCTCATGGAGCGATTTCAAGATAGAAAAGTGTTATTCATGCGAAAATCGACATGGGTAAAGAAAAGAAGCCAGAAGCAAAACTTTCCTCTCGAAAGAAATATTTACCCGATGGTTCGCTAAGCAAAAACCAAAGCAAAAATATTGGCACCAACGAATCATCACTAGACCTTCTAGCTCTAGTACAGCCCCGCCTCCAGCTGATTGCGACATGACATACTGCATGCTTGGAATCGGCAAAGGAACAACAAACCTTCAAGGTCTTCTTTAAAACTGTACTTTGCAAAAGGGACTTTCGAACGGTGTACCTAGACGTTGGAGAATTACCAACCATCCCTCTCAGCAATTCCTTGAGCACCTACTCGATACAGAGATAAAGGAAGTGAGTACTTAGCAATGCCTCGTCGGCTGCTCCGCCTAGACGGCAGATCTTGACGAGATGTAGATCTGGAATCTAGAAAGAAAAACCGGTCGACCACCGGTCGCTCACAAACTGTAGGTAAATAAAGGTAATATTATAGGTAAGACCATATCACATACAACATAAATAAATACAGTAAAAACATATTAAAAAAGAAAAATAATACAAAACAATCTCATCTATCCAATATATGGAAACACTATAAACTGACAACTAACAAGGAGACTTTAAAATACACTGCGTAGACATTATTAAGTATATGACTGAAATACACAATAACATGGAATTGGAACAATTGCTGTTCAGAGCAAGGATTAATCAAATATTACTAAACAGAAAAAAATAATACAAAACAAACCAATCCGAAGCTGAAAAACCTAAAAACAACTGGAAAATGCTCGACGTTTCGAGGAACAAGCCTGACCTCGTTGTCAAGAACGAGATGTTTAAAGATGAAAATGGTTAGTAAATGCACTTTAAACGGTAAAAAGCATGTGCACTTTGTCAAGTTTTGAAATAACTTTGACAAGATGTCAAGAATCATGTCATAACGTTTAATTACTGGTTTCTTAGGTTAGTGTGATATGGAGGTGTTATTAGTTAAATAATCGTTGCGTTTTAGAATTGCTATATATTTATAACTAAGTATTGTTTTTCGGAAGAATTCAACGATTTTTGTTTAAAGGTTTAGTTAA
>MU183222.1:31400-47183 GCA_016904865.1 Pissodes strobi | reverse complement strand
TTTTTTATCTTTTATCTAAATTTCCATCTCGATGCGAGATAGTGATTATCTTATATTTATCTTTAATTAAATTGAGGCGTAATTACTCTCAATTATCTTTTATGTGCCAAGGGCCGAAATAAAATTAATAGTAATTACTTATTTTGAGTTGTAAAACTCGTTATTCAAGTTACCTTTTATTTGGATTTACCGAGAGTCACTGAATTGGAACGTAATTCCATTATTTTCTTTTGAATTTTAAATTTCAGTCATTATTTTCTTTTGAATTTCATATTTTAAAGTAAAGAAAAGGATTTTTTTGAGTAACAGTAGTTATGTATAATTTTTGCTCAACTTAACATTGTAATTTAAGTTTCTGATTATATCTGCTTTAACCAGTAAGTTTTCAATTTGTTGATTGCTTCCTCACGTGTTTAACAGTGTCACATGATATTTCCCTGAATATTATTTAATTAGCGATATACATTGATCTAAGACTAGTTTATTTCCTCTTGCATGTACTCAACACCGCGAATTGGCTGAGAAAAAACACCGTGCTTGGCAAGTAGCAGGTGTTCGTCCACTTGCAGTACAAAGTGTTCTGAGGTAATCAATACGCCATGAACCAAATAAGTCCTCGATAAAACCAAGAGATACTAACTTGGCGACAGGCAGAAACGGTTCCAGTAGAGGTCCCAATACGATCGCATGGTTACAGAATATTTAAGCAAGCTAAGTATTAGCCAATCAGAAGATAAACATATAGTAAAGACCAATTATAACGCTTCATTCATTCTTTTTTTTTAATCTGTCACAATTAATTTTAATTTTCATTACTAAGTCAAATTTATTCATCAAACAACTTCATTTCAAATAATTTCATCAATTATAAGTATTTGTAATTAAATTATATCGATAAAGTCAATTTCAAATTTCATCAATCGTATTTGTAATTTATTTCTTTAATTTATCGCAGGATAGAGGTCTGTGAGACATTGCGAATTGCATGGGCAAATTTCTGATATTTTTATCTTTATATTTATTTATATTTAAGTATTCATATTCAGTTCGCATTGTCTCTAGGAACTCTGGCGCCCACAATACACAAAAAAATCACTACTAGTAAAAGAACGACGATCAACCCCCTGAAAAAATGAAAAACTGTTGAATATCGGTACAAATTGACACCCAACTAATTTTCGTTACACTATGATTCGCATTTTTGACCAATTTGGACCCCCCAGCTGACAATTAATCCACCGCCCGCCGACCAGCTGACAATGTCCAATGTTCATTATTTAACCTTTTCTGCATAAAAGTTTCGTGTTTCTTGAAATGATTTCAGGTGACGATTTTTTTTCTAGGTATATTTTCAACCCTCTCACGGCCACCCCCACCGTTACCTAGCCAGCTGACACCTTATACGTAACTACATGATAGGGGTACAATCGAATGTTGATATAATGAAAATTCTTGAAATCGTTGCATAAATTGTACACGGGCCGTAGGACTATTAGGCAGGAATTGATTGCCTTAACAAATATCATTATGAAAACAATGCTAACGAGAATAGCGATTCAATTAGCTGAAACAACATTTATCTTTGAGTTTAGCTTAATATTTAATTTTTACGATAAAACTGTTATAAAAAGAAACATAATTGACTAGATTGTATTAGCGACTTTGCGACTCCGTCGCTTTAAGTGTATAACCAATAATTAGTGAGGATATTTAATTTATTTAATTTAATTTAAATGAGACTGGGGGTGGATTCGATTTAACGGTTCTCCCGTCAACTATATTATATATGTGATTGTGGGCGCCAAGCTCTTAGAGACGATGCAAACAGAAAATATAGAATATTTAGATAACAATAACTAGAATTTACAAAGATAAAAATAATTCACGTCTCATAGAGCCCAGTCCTGTAACAAATCAAAATAGATATTTTTTTTTTAAACAATGTATTAATTTAACACCAAATTTACAATTATCAATGATGAGGTTTTTCGTTTTAAAAAGTGTTGAAATGCATATTATCGGATGTAAATACAACTTATAATATAGTTAATGAAGTTTAAACTTGACTAAATTCACTAGTAATGTGAACAATGAACAAATTTAATTATTATAACAAGTTTGGTCTAAGCAGACGATCTTTCTTTTAAGAAAGATTACCTATTTCCTTCAATTATCTATAACCATACGATAACTTCGTTCAGCTATTTAAAACCTTACCTAAGCTCACCCGCTATAGGCGTGTCCAGGTCTTACATATAATCCTAGTTGGGACACACCTTGTTCGCACGGTAAAGCTGTAAGTGGTGTCTTCGTTGCGTCAGACGCTCTCACCAAGATTGTTACATGAAAAAAGAATATATGGATCTTAGACCAACTAATACTGCTTATTAACTAATTATTCAGAAGAGTATCCAGTGGACCTGAGTTTGACATATAAGGATTTAACCAAAAACTTGAAAATATACTGGTTACAGCAAATATAATCAGAACTTAAATTACAATTTAAAGTTCAGCAAAAATTATAAATTACTATGATTAAATAACACTATGAATAATTACTGTTACTCAAGATATATCTTTTCTTTACTTAGAGATATGAAATTCAAAAGAAATTATGATCAAAATTAAAAATTTAAAAGATAATTAGGAAACTTGTCCAAACAGTGGCTATCGGCAACTTCAAATAGAAAATAACCAGATTTTTATAAAAAAAAAATAGAAAAAACGAGGTATAACCTCTCTTAAAACAAGTCTAATGACTCCAGATAAGTAATTTCTTTACTTAATTTATAAATATGGCCTTGGCACATAAACAATAATTTGACGTAAATTACGTCTCCATTAATTAATGATAGAGATAAGATAATCACTATCTCGCTTTGAGGTAGGAATTTAGGTATACTATAAAGAAAATTAAACCCGGTAAATTTACACACATGTGCTTAAACCTCTTTCATATGCAAATCAATGCCGGTACATCATTGATCAAACGTGACACGATAAGTGATAATAATTATAGTTTGATGTTTCAAATCAACTGAAAGAATAATGAAATAAGCCTGAAAAAACTATGACCAACAATACTATTAAGGAAAATTCAGCGAAATTCTACTCAAATTCAATTAACTACCTTTTACAGGAATATATAAAATTCGCTTTGAGAGTCTTCCAGGTAATACTGTTCCATTTAAATGAAAATATGTAAAATCATAACTATGACCACTAAACGATGAAATAATTATGTTCTCCATATATTTGGATTAAACCAGTATCAAATACAATTAATTTGACCTATAAGATACGCAATTATCCACCAAAAAACGGTATTCAAACCTAAAGGTCACCATAAAAAATTAATATTGTTGAAATCGTCAAACACTCGAAAGTGTAATATAAAAATGCTAAATTCTTTACTTTAGTGAAATATGATTAACCGAATCAAAAACAGTTATCAATTCTGTATTTAAAATATGCAAAGATTATTGAAAAATATGCAGGCTTAACAAAATATTTTGAGATCAAAGAATAATATCACTTACCGTGCCAACGTCTGAACACAAGATGCCAACCACCTTCTTTTCAAAACTGTACATTCTACCTATTTAAATTCAATGGCTTTGGATTGGGCAATTTAAACACGTGACAACCGTTGTAAGAAATCCAGCTTCAAACTAAGGAAGCATTCAACATACGCTAAACGTAGCAATCTATCGTAGATTACAGGCATTGAACAACACTCTACGTTCTTCAATTACCTACTACACGAGATAAGCCCGTTTCCGAACAGATGACATTCCCAAAATCAAGCGATCTGCACCGACACAAATCCATAAATTAAAGAGACAAATCTGCGTACCTGTTCTCCTTAAAGTTAATTGTGCAAAATATATCCATTCACAGATATATGTCACTGCCGATCATTATACCGAGCATTGAAAACCATTGATAAATAGGTAGAATTAATGGAGCGGAATAGACTAATATTTGATAACATATATATAATTATTATTTAATATTCCGTTACAAGAGTTAATATCCTTATCTACTCAAACCTGCAGAAATCTGGTATCATGCAAATATGAAATAAAATTGTTCTATATTCACAAAGTAATTCTTTTTGCTCCAGATTATTCGGTTTTCCAGTAATAAAATACACTGAAGGACATATGAAACCATTCAACGAGTACCTTTGTCACATCATATCTTTGAATCAGCCTAATGGATTTTGATAAGCTTTCCACTAGTAGCCAATTAATTGGCTAGATGTCGGTGCAGGAAGGTTTTTATTTTATGTCCATTGAAATGAATATACGGGATAAAATACAAAATATTTATTTTGTCAAAAGTTTAACCCATTTCCTCCCAGTGGTGCACCAATGCACCATCAATATCAAACGAATTTTATATGAGTTTCAAATATATATTTAGTTTTATACCATATCTGTATGTTTGTGTCCAGTATTGCCATAAATAAAACATGCGTTTTAAATATTTTTTATCTGTCATCAAGAAGCAAATAAATAACGACAGGTATATGGTGTATCTGCTTTACATTCGGCCTTTTTTTCAACTGTAAAAACAATGTAATTATGAATATAATTTCGCATGATTTTTGACCATTACTAAATCAGCAAAAGATATAGGTAGTTTATCTCTAATAAATATTTTTTAAAAATGCGGTGCTGAATCCCAAATAATTGTAAGCACACATGTCTGGTACATTTGTGCACCACTGGTATCATAAATGAAACCTGAAAATATTATTTGAGTTATCATTGGAGCTATAACAGGCCATAAAACGGATGGTTGTGTCTAAGAATCATTTTAATAAGAATGTCATTTAAACTGAATAGTCCATTTTGTGCACACGTATATCTCTGAAATGTATAAGTAATAAATAAATATGTAGGCGTTTTTTTCTTTGTTTGGTGGCACTTTTATATGTATTAATATTTTTCAATTACTACTATTTTTTAGGAGTAATCATTATCGATGCTGTCTACATTCCTCCAGACGTTGATGAACTCAGAGACGAGGAGGATGTGGATGACAAAAAACTTATAGCAGAAACAGAAAGCCATACTGATATTGTTGATACTTTTGAGCTTCAGGTACCTTACCCTTCGGAACAATCCAAGCCGAGTATACACAACCAACAATAATATGAATGGGACTCATCTGACAAAGAAAATCTAGGATCCAAAAAGGTAAAAATGGCTCCGTCAACATCTCGAGGCAGTGGGAGTTCAGCTAAATGGATAAAAAAAGAAATTAAATACACACATTCTCCAGTCTCCAGTGAACAACATGATAAAGAAAACATAAAGAACCTGCATTTTGGTAACAATCCATTGGAAATATTTTTTTCTTCAAACGTCAGTAAATCCGTCATTACTCGACTGTGTAGGCGGCCGTGAAGTTTCATTTTTCCTCCGCCGGAGCTTTACTTTTCACTTTTCCGCCGGCGGAGGTAAAAGTGTTACCATAGCAACATAGATACAAACAAACAACAAAACAAGCGTCAACAACTCAAGAATTATTAAACTAAAATTGCAATTCATGCCCTGCATTTCTAAAAATCACAAATTTAGGAATAAATTGGTTATTATTTAATCGAACTTACTCAATAACTACTTATCAATACGGAATTAAAACGCAATCGGAGACGCAATTTTAAAAAAATACCTATTGTTGACAGTGTCCACTGACAGCTTTATGTTACATTACAATAGCAACAACCTGTGCCTATTCACCGACACCGGTCTAAGCCGCCTTGCGAACCTACTTATCTTTAATAATAATTATTATTATTACTATTAAAAAGAGATGTTTTTGCATTAATTTGTCGTCATTTGAAGAAAAAACAGCATATTTTATTTGGAGGAAAAGTTACTTTTCATGGCTTGCTCTCTATTAACAGCCTCACTCCGTTCGGCTGTTAAACACGAGCGCGCCATGGAAAGTATCACTTTTCCTCCATATAAAATAATATACTATTCTTATTTCTTGACAACGAAGTAACCGACTTAATCTTAGATTTCACAAAAAAATATGCTAGCAATAACAATGATCCGACTTTATCCTCTCTCAAAAAAGAATTAATTTTGTCGGCATAATGTTTCTATCAAAATATTGTAACAGTCTGATTTGGCCAGTGTAATATATTTTAAAGTTCATTTTATATGTTGCATTTAGCAAAAAAAGATGCTATACTTTTCGGTAAGAATTATTGAAAAGAGGTCAATACTCTTCAGTTAATTAATTCCAAATTTATTGATTCAATTTGTTGTCAATAAGCTCAAGGTTGCCGCATTTATTAGTGTAAATTAATTTTATTCTACATATTTGTTAATGATATATTTGTACTAGTTCTTATAACACTGTTGAAGCCTTGAGTAGCTATTTTGATCATCCCTTTCTCTTATGTTCCCCTCGGACACTTTGTGACTATATTTATTTTAGTGGACAAGCAAGCCACAGATCGCTTAGATTTCATCAAACCACTAAAAAAAGATATTGTTATTGGTATAACTTTGCTTAATTTATATTATATTACTGTAGAACGGCCAGCAAACCGTTCTATATTTTTAAGAGTTGGGTTAATAAAGCCTCATTAAATTCGTTAAATTCATATTTTATTTTCGGTTTAAATATTTCATTACTTTTAATAACTTCTGATAACTATAATATTTATCTTTACACGCGGCATGCTGCAATATTAGCAATATTCGAATGGTGCTGTTGGTGGCACTGGGTAGTAGGAATGGGCTATTTCCCATAATTGCTGCTGTCGATTTAGATTTTTAAAAGTTTATCCTTTTGTTGGGGATATTTGCTAGCATTTCTTCAAAAATTTAATTTCAGCTCATTAATTGTGGCGTCCGCCGTCGTTTTACAACCATAATAAATGATAACTAAGTCGTTTATTATCTTAGAATTATTCCTCGTATCGAATTGTTAGAATACGAAACGGCATTGCTCGGCCCTACAATTTTTTTTGACTGATTCCGTGGAAGTTGAAAAGGCAAAGGGACTGAAACCGATGATCTCGTTCTTCTAGAAATACCCTTTGGTGATAAAGGAAGGTTTTTGCTTTAGTGCAGTCATAGGGACTCAGCTTTTAGTATTGCAATTTATACTACCCTTTATAGGGGATATTGTGTTGAGTTTCTAGTTTATGTTTTAACACGACCAATTTACCGGGATTTAAATACTGCACTAGGTAAGCGTTTCATGGAAATTTTTTTTTCTATTGCTTGTGAAGCACGGAGACGCCATGATGCTAATGGCTATTTTCCCTTATTTCTAGAAGCTTTCCGAGCTCATCTTACGAAACCGAGAGGTGATCCTCCAGCAACCCTCCAACATAAGCGAGGTAATTATTGCTACAGTTTTTTTTATCTAAATTAACGATTGAATTGCCTTATCTGTGTTAACCTTTCTTTTACAGTGACCACCATTTGCTTTGCATTCCCTTTTATCATATCTGAATTTTTATTTTAATGTGACTTTAGTTTTGATCATATGGGGAAAGTTCATATTTTTTCAGGGGTGATTCATACCTATCTCTTTTTTTATATTCAAGTTATCTGTACCTTAGTATTTCTTTTATTTGATGATGGTCATTGAAAATCCATTGATAATTTTTTGGGGGAGTTGTTTTATAAAGAAAATATATTTATGCAAGGGAGGCTATAGTTTTTTTTCATTGAAATAAGAGGCTTCGTCTAATTCGTATTGGGTTATTACAGGGTTCTAGCACCGGCCTACAGATTCTATCACTGGGTTACAGATTTTATATCCCGGCTATTTGCTACAGACGATTTTGTCTCCGAGCTGTAGCACAGCCAGTTTCATCACTATCGAGGGCTATCGAGTCCTCTACAGGTACACGGCGCGGCGCCTCCACCAGAGCCTGAAGACCGGATCTAATGGGGTATCGTACAGAAGCTTAGTTATCTACTTTTTATTGTTCAATTATTATGAATTTAGCACTGTAGATTGTGCCTTAAAAAAACCTTCATAGTATCGTTAAATTATTTATTTTTCCTGCCGATTAATATTTGTTTCTAATATTTAAATATAAATTTAGTCTTGTCGGCCAAGCTTTAAGATAGCTTTAGCTTATTTAATCATTCATTTGTCTGGTCAATTGATAATCGTTCAATTTAATATTTAAATATAGGATTAATCTCGTCGCAAGTGTAAGATTTTTTATTCATTTATTTTTCTGACCGATTGATATAACCACTTTTATTCTTTTAATACAAATCAAGCAATGGCTGCCAAGCTCTAAGATAGCTCTCATCAATTTTATTTATCATTTATTCATTTGTTTATCTGATCGATTGATATAATTATTGTGGTCATTTATCAATTGATATTATTATCGCTACATTTATAATTGGTGCAGCTACCAGCGCACACATACGTATATGTAATAAGCTCAGGTAAACCAAAGTGATCACTTCGGATTTTAGTGCTTAGAGTGTTTAGTTGTAAGGCATACAGTACCGAGTTAACAACAGAATTAGTCTCCGTACAATCCTCATATTGTACCATTATTATTACGTACTTAATAGTCTTTGACATTTCTTCGCCTGTTAGATTCAACAATTTCATAAATATTCAATAATACATTTTCTAACATATTCTTATAATAAAGATTCTTGTCGCCTTTAAATGCAAATATTTCACTCTAAGATTGTTGCTGTTGGATAAAAACCCTAGAAGCTAATAAATTGATCCGTAAATTTAGATTGTGTTTTATTGTTAAGTTAAGATTGAGTTTCTTTGTTTGATAAGCGTGCCTAACAACCCGGTACAACCCAGCGAAGCTTTTCCAGTATAGTTGGG
The DNA here is from genome assembly GCA_016904865.1 of Pissodes strobi. Classification (NCBI taxonomy): domain Eukaryota; kingdom Metazoa; phylum Arthropoda; class Insecta; order Coleoptera; family Curculionidae; genus Pissodes; species Pissodes strobi. The sequence continues at coordinate 38,327 of MU183222.1, read as the reverse complement.
AATAACTGGTGGCGCTCTACGACTCCACTCCCGGAGCCGGGCATTGCCTACACGACTCTCCGGTGTTGGCTTGCTTTTAATCAAAATACTTGCTTGCTAATTTTAATAGGAAATACGTGTGGCAATATCACACTTTGCTTCTAATTCCATGGTATTGGTGAAATAATGCGGATAAGAGCGCAGGCATAGCTAAACATTTTATGAGTAGAAATCGATTTTATAGCATAAAAGAAATATTGCATTTTTCGGATACAACCTAAACAAAGAAGACAAGATTTCTAAAGTAAGAACTTTTCTTGATGTTATCAATAAATCAAAATCTGCAGTGGGGAGTTTTTTTACATGCCTTATCGATTGATAAACAAATGGTCCCATACTTTGCCAGACATTTCTGCAAAATATTTATTAGAGGTAAACCACTTCATTTTGGCTTCAAATTATGGTGCCTTCGTTCATCAGATGGCTATTTATTTTACTTCCTTCCTTATCTAGAAAAAGAAAACGAAAAGTATTCTGAACTTGGACTCGGGGGTGGTGTTGTTATGACCTATAGTTATTTAACTATAAATTAATTAATTAAAATTATTTATAACGACAATATCGATAATAAAGGTCCTTAAATGAAACAAAATAGATTTTACGTGTATCTAGTAGATTTTCAGACACTGGCGCTTCATGTGAAGGTACGTCTTCGTCATGTGGTCGTATCACCTTAGCAAAAAGGGCACCGAAGCTAGCTAGGTCAGTTTTAAAAGGCCGCCGACGGATGACAGCCCCAAAAGGAGGAAATTCTTATTCGCGCAAGGAACTCTATCCCATATAAGAAATTCTATCCCACAGAAGGACCCTAGTCAAATGATAATGAATTTTAACCATTTTAAATAGCAACACTTGTGTTCAACATACCTTTAAAAAAGGGGTCATCACCCTAATTCATCACACAATGTTTATAGGCGATATGGCCAATAATTTTAAAAAATATACACTCTACTTCATTTGCCAAATGCCAATCACGCGGTAATTAGACCTAATGGTCTAAATATAGCAGCGAAAAATTCGGATACGGGAAACTGCCTTAACTGTAGTTCATATAGATGCGAATTACGAATTGCGAATTGCGAAGACCTCTCTGATTAGTCAGTTTACCATTGGGAAAAGTGACAGCCGTCATGTTTTAATATTTTTGCGATTCGTAAAATTTGAAATCTGGGGGGCGGGAAATGGAATGGATTTTAAGATTTTGCGAATTCGCAGTTTTTGCACAGGCGCAGTGGTGTTTATTTTCCTTTGCCCTTTGGAGATTTCGCCATTTTGGGATTTTGTATCATCGTTTTGTTTGTTGTCATATTTGTGCGAGTATTTGTGTTTGGAGTGCATCGCTGTGTGTTAATTGTTTATTTCTTTTGGACATATTTTTGAACTGTTTTGTATTTTTGTTTTATTTTTATCGTCCTCTGATGTGTGGCACCAACAGCGATCATGAGTGAAACTCAGGATTTGATGCAGGTAGGTCACAGTTTCCTTTTCTTTAATATCCATCACTATATTTATCATTAATCAGGTGGAGTGTGAATGTGGAGAAATATTAAATTTGGAGCAGTACCAATACCATGTCTGCGCCCCAAATGTGCCCGAGACTAAACTCCCAGATTCCCAGTTGAGCAGCCAAGTGGCCAGCTGCAGCGAAGCTGTGCCCCAGAACTCAGGTAAAGCTAGAAGAGTAGAGACTTTGGAAACCAAACTTATTAAATTTTATTTAATTTAGCATTGGACCAAGCATTGGATAGTGAAAACCAGTTAATTGGTAAACTGGCTGAAGCAGTCCAAGCCCGACCAGCTCTCTGGGATCACACATTACCCCTCAAAGAAAGAGGAAAGGATGTCAGGGAAAGACTGTGGCGGGAAGTCTACGTTCAGTTCGAGGGAAAAAATCCAATACTTCAACTGGAAAAGAAGTGGAGAAATTTAAAAGACACTTTCTTTAAACATTTAAAGTAAGTTTTTTATAATTAGGATATTTTACTGGGCCAAAAGGTGCCTATATAGGAATACAAAAACTGAAAATTTTTTTATTATATTTTATATTTCAGAACCTATACACCTTCAGGATCTAGAGCAACAAAAAAAAAGTGGGTCCATTTTGATATTTTGTTTTTCTTGGCAGAAAAAAACAGGCCAAGACATTCAATTTCAAACATTGGTGAGGTGTGGCAAAATAGCCCCACAAGTATATCTTCAAGGCCTTCATCACATGGCAGCAAGAGTGCCTTGGAAAAACTAACAGAGGAGAATGGAGTAGAAGGAACAGCAGTTATCAAGCGTCGCAAAAAAAGTCGTGAGTTCTCAAATAATTTCTAGGTTTGGGCTATATCAATTTAGAAATATTGGGCGCATTTAGGGAACAAAAGCGCTGCAGCGCTTTATTAAACCAGTAAAGCGCTGGAAGTTTTATGTCAAAAATAGAACTGTAAATGTCAACAAAAAAGTGGTATTTGTAAAGAAAAAATAAAATACGCTGGTGATAATCTTGTGTGTCAGAAAATTAATAACGAGGTTGGATCTTTTTGTAGAAGAACAAAGACTTAAATACTAAAAATATTAAAAATCTCTCAAATGACATTAGAAAATTATAACCTTTTACTTGTCATTTTTGGCAAGATGTCAAGCGAAAAGCGCTGCAGCGCTTGACCGCTGCAGTTCCCTGAATGCGCCCATTGATTATCGATATTCAAAATAACCTATACCTACTACTCAAGGTAAATATTTTATTTAGAATATTTTTTAATATTTATCCGCAATATTTCTATAAAAATTGCCCTCGACAAAAATTCTTTTTAAAAAATATCCCTCCAGCTTCGCGAATTTTTGACAGAAATTTTGCACAAAAATGTCAAAAAATATTTAAAAAAATATTCACCTCTTGTGATATAACTATTGATTATATCACGCCTAATAATTTCTATCTAAATGGATATTAACTATTTAGACAAATTTGAATTAAGAAATTAATAAATGTGGTTCTAATACATAATTTTCAGTTTCAGATGAGTCTGATAGACTGCTTCTGAATATTTTAAGGGAACCTCCGCCAAAACCATCAACAGCAGTATCACCAGCCTTGCTGACAATTCAATCAGTGCTGGATAAACTTCCAGCAAGAGTGAGGATAGAGGCAGAAATTGATATGATTAACAAAGTTTATTCGCTTTATAATGAATTTGTTAATGAATAAATAATACAATAATTAAAAATTACTTATCTTCTTATTTGCCCATGGAAGTCAAAATAGGATGTACATAATTAAAACTACATCATTTAAAGGCATTGAAGAGAATTATTTTTTAATAAAACAATTTCAATAAAAACAATTATTATTTGGACCACTGTGGCTCAATTGGAGCTACATGTAAAAAAAACTCAGAAAACGAGTTACGAGCTTTACTTGCTCTTTGTGCATATGCATTACCACCCATCCTTCGCACATTAGGTAATCCATGTTCCACTTCATTTCTCCAATCTCGTTCAATAACTTCGCCCCTTTCATTTTCTCTGTCAACATAACCAACAGGACAATATTTCTTGTTTTCTTCCTTGTTCAACCTTTGTATGTCACGTTTCATAAGAAAGTTGTGTAAACATACCAGTGCTCCCACTATTTTTCAATCGATTCCAATTTTGCAATAATTGGTCGTTCGAGGATTCTCCATCTTGCTACTAGAATTCCAAATGAATTCTCAATAACTCTGCGGGCTCGACCCAACCTTAAAAGTTACAATATAAATATAATGATATATTTTTAATAAATTAACATAACCTATAGTTAAAGAATCTCTCATTTTGTGGGAGATAGTTTCCAGGAAATGGTCGCATTAGGTTTATTCCAAATGGAAAAGCGGCATCACCCACTAAACAATATGGAATCAAATCACCATCTTGCCAAAGTCTTCTTGGTGGAGGAATATTTATATCATTTGAAAAAAATCTTTGGCCAAAATGACTATTCCGAAATATTCCCCCATCACTTTGCCTTCCTTTTGCTCCAATATCAACTATTTTGAAACAATAATCAGCATCGCATATTGCCAGCAGTACAATACTAAAGAAATCCTTATAGTTAAAGAAATCCGAACCAGTATTTCGTGGTGCCTAAAAAAAGTATAAAGCCTGAATTAAATGTTTCTTTTTTAAAATTACCTTTTTTGTGTAAAAATATGTTTAACCTGAATTCTAATATGTTTTCCATCAATCGCTCCGATGCAATTTGGGAAATTCCATCCCATTTCAAAACCATCTGCAATGCTTTTCCACTGTTCTTCTATGGGGCACTGTAAATATTCTGGTCTTAAAATTTCCCAAATAGCAGAGCAAGTACTTTAAATAATATTAGACACAGTGCTTACTCCCAATCGGTAATTGTACGAAATGCTCTTCATGCATACTCCGGCAGCTAAATATCTGAAATATGAATCTAGGAATAAAAGCTGCTTGAAAAGATAACTCAAAGCCTCAAAAATACCTCAATGTAGCCTGATAACATTTCGCCAGGTTGTATTGGCTCACGTGCATAATAACATTTGCTTATAACTGGAGACAGTTTTTCCAATAAAAAATCGAAGTCATCTGTGGACATCCTATGGTAATTCCAAATTTTTTTCTTATCTTTCATTTGCATTTCTTGTACTAAATTATGATATGCTCCTTTTTGTTTTCTTAACTTAAAAATTTCACAGGTATCAATCGTCCGAATGGTTCTTTGCCTACTTGCATTATTACTCTTTTTTAAGAGTAAATATGCAGCGATTACTCGTCTTCGCCGCCAAAGAAATAAATTTTCTTCTTGTTCTTGATCCATCATAAAATTTTCGCTGTGTCTAGCCTCCCGGTACCGGTATCCGAATAAATCCCAGTAAAATATAATGGCGGTATGATGACGTAATGGTCTACCGGTATTTTCAATAATCCCGGTAGATTTTGTTCTCGTATTACAATATGTATTCGTGATGCAATCAATTTGTCGCAAGAGCTCTCGTGGTGTAGAGGTTTAGATAGTTGAGTCTCACCTGGACGGCACGAGTTCGAACCCCATTGCTTTTTTTTATTTTTTTTTTAAGATTATGTTTCTAAACAGTTTTCTTTCTTGATTTTGGGTATGTCTTGTGTTAGATTGGGTTAGCACCTGGTTAGTTTCCTTTTCTTGAGCCCCCGTAACGAGCGAAGCGAGCGGAGGGTCATGCGGATCGACCAATAGGAGAGGCCGATTTTCATATAGTCGGCTACGCCTGTAAAGGATCTTTAAAAGCTAATTATTTTATAAAATCTAACGGGATTAATAGAAACACCGGCAGAATATTACGTCATCAATACATATCGGGATTTATGCGGACATCGGTACCGGGAGGCTAGCATAGCTTGATATAAATACCGGTAGATTTTTACGTCATTATATATACGTCATCATTTTACCGGGATTTATTCGGATACCGGTACCGGGAGTCTAGACACAGCGTAAAAATTTTATGCAACTTCAGCAAAAGCAAAAAGGCAAACACAACACAATAAACGATAAAATATTCAAAATAAACAAAACAAACGTACTACTACTACTACTCTTCAGTTTTACGGCCTAAATTTAAATCGATAGGGGAAACAAAACAAACATATTTTTTTTAGGTTATAATATAATGTCAAATAGGACTCAGGATTGCCAACACTCCCAGCTCTGCCACCAAAAATAAATAAAATATCTCTAGAATGATTTGCGAAATTCGTGTCTATATGAAAGATGTGAAAAAAGACGATTTTTTTTCGAAATTCGCATTCGCAATTCGTGATTCGCATCTATATGAACCATCCTTTAAGAAGCTAATAGACAAAAATGGAAATGGCGTCACAACTGATAGATTGCTTTTATCCCCAAATTCAAACTGACATTAGCTAAATTCAAATAGCTTGCACAAAAATAACCTATCGATCAACATACTACAGTTTTGGGGAGCATCAACATGACTGAAGCTATGAGAAAGCTATCTCTAGTTCAAACCAATTGGAGTTCAACCTATCCCAGAATTAGTTTTAGAATAATTATGATTTTCATGTTGTTATTAACTATCATAATTAATTTTGTAATAATAAAAAATTTGTCAATTGTTCAGATTATATTAAGATATAAATACATTTTATTTCCATAATCTGTTTAAATGAAACCTAAGAATTTTAATTATCAATAAAGGCACAAATTACTAAATTTATTTCACTAAAACATTGTTACCTTTGATACTGAGTATATTATTAATTATTACTAACGTGGTAATAGCTATTTATGTTATAAACACATAATGTAGAGCTTTATTGAGCCATTTTTCATGGCCTAGCGAGCTTGCAAGCGCGCTTTTTAAGTGACGAGGCCAATAAAGCTCCGCTTATATATGCATATCATACATATTTTTACATTCGATTGCTCTCAAATGGCAACGTTGTTTTTAATAATTTATGAACAAAGTTGTCAAAAAGGGTGTTGACGAAAATGAAAGAAATTTAAAATACGGCTATTGCCAAGGACTCTTTTCTACCAACGAAGTCATGACACTTGTACGAAGAGACTTACAGTATTTTATCGAAAATGGTTTGACCAGAAAAAACATGATGGCGGAAGATACCACTTTGGCACATTTCAGCAGCCAACTTTCTAAATGCGTTTTGGACTATAACTATTCTATTTTGAGGTTGATTATGAATTTGCAGAAAGAAATAGATATAAGTAAATTTCCAAGTATTATGCCTTTTCTCAAGAGGAAATCGGAAGGATACCGTCTTAAAAAGTTCTTAGTTCTCTCCAAAAACAAATGTAAGAGTTTCCTATAAATGAATATTTCCCTCATGTATAAAAAATCCCATTAGAGGAGTGCAGTTCTCGGAAAATTACAGCGA
>MU183222.1:0-31390 GCA_016904865.1 Pissodes strobi | reverse complement strand
GACCGTAATTACGCGTTTTAAAAATATATTTGTAAATTATTAGGTTGTACTCATATTTAGTCTAGCTGAGGCACGCAGACAACAAAAGTTGGCAGATTTATTAATAACATCTGTGGAAGATTCCCAGTCACATATTTCGATTAAAGTAAAAGATACGAAAATAAGAACTCATGGAGTTTTGGCGGTCGTGCCAGGAAATTTAAAAGACACGAACTTACTTGAAAAGTAAGAAAACACATCTCACTACGGGCAAGACAGCTTTTTCATTAACTATATAAAATAAAAATGTACCAGGCAACCAGTAGGAATACAGCAGATAGGAAATGAGCCAGCTATCGCGGCCAAATATTTAGGTCTACGAAGCTCTTCTGCTTGCTTCAGGTACTCATAAACTGCTGTATTGGTCAGTAGGAGTGACTCTATCGACTGTATCGGAAGGCTCTATTGTAGAATATGAAAGTACCAAGATTGCCAAAAAATAGGAGAAAATTTCAGTGGCGAGTGATCCACCTCAGTTACAATGCAATTAAATAGCTAACGAACTTATTAGCTTGGTCATTTCTGGCAGCAAATATTGTGTAATTATTAATATTATTATTAATTATCATTCTCAAAATAAAAAGCAATGTTCTTAATAAAAATCGTATTCTAATAATACATATTATGTAACTAGCTCAATTATGTAGAAATGTATTTTTCAGTGATTTAAATAAAAAATATTCTAATATTAATATCTAAAATTATAATAAAATGTACCCATTTTAATGTACCAGTTGTAACGCGATTAGTTACTAGTTTAACATCCGGGCCATATGCCTGGTTCACTCAGCGGTGTTAACTTTCCGTCCTGGTGGTTCCACACTGGAACCACAATTCAAAATAATTTTCTATGCGGCCTAGTGATCGTTGGACGGGACCACTCTTGCACGTTGTGTAGCTTGATATTGCCCACATCAAATCCTAGCCGCGCGGGCGGGTTTTTCTGCATGTCACGTTCCGGCAGCACATTTGTTCTGGAATTTCAATGTTTTCAGGTTTGTTGATGAGTGTTTATTTTTGAGGATTTACATATCAACAGAATTATTACGAAAGGTGAGTTCAACACTATTTTTGATTGAAATATGATGATGTGAGTGCATCTATACATTGAAGGTGTTCGAATTTTCTGTTTTTGCTCTCTTACTATCACAAATATTTGTGGTTCCATTTGGGATCACTAGGACGCTTGTCATCGATAAGCCGAAGCAGAATTGTGAAAGATCTCACTCGTTCATTGGTCAGGAAATATCAGCGTGTTTACTTCGACAATTTTTTCAATGGTATTCAGCAGCAACAAAAACTGTTGACAGATAAGATTGATGCGTGTGAAATTGCTAGAAGAACCTGCCAGGGAGAATCAAAGGATCTAAGGTCGGAGATAAGCATGAAAAAAAGAGGTGGTTCAGATTAGAGAATGAGCTCTAAAGAACTGGAAAGACACAAAACTTTTGTTTATAAGCAATTTTCATGATCCTGAAGACACTGTTACTGTTGAGAATACATTCTCATACAAGAAAGCAAAAGGATGGAACTTCGACTGATATTCCATGTTTGGCCTTGGTGAAGGATTACAATATGCAGATGAACTTCGTAGATATATGAAACCAGTATGTTGGTAGTTACAAAGTGGATAGAAAGTCGCAAAAATGGTGGCCAAATCTTCTTTGGCATTTCGTAGACTTAGCATTGATCAATGCTTCCCTCGTGTACAAAGCATGCTCTCTGGACGCCAGAAGACTGAATCCAAAGGATTTTCGCTTTGCGGTAGCAACTAGAATGATGGGTACGGATCCATCAATACATACACGATGAAGACGAAGCACTGAAGTTCCAAAACCGGTTGAAGGTAATCATGCTACCCGCAAGGAGATACGATAAAGCTCACATGCCAATTCATGGAACCAAAATTCGTTGTTCACTTTGCAGCACACGGTTGCAACCGCATCGAAGTAGATGACACTGCTCCAGATGCAAAGTGGGCCTTTGTCTTACCGAGAAAACTGTTTTCAGATTTTCCATAAGAAATGATTTTTTGATATCTCAGTTTCCTAGTGGTCCCATAGAGGCACCACCATTTTCTTCCAATTTTTTCACAGAAAAACTGATTGAAAAATTCAAAAAATTCATTTTCTCTTATTTGTACATCCCCAAGATATAGAATTTTTAGCTGGGAGCTAAAAACCAATGAGAAATTAAAATCCGTCCTTCAAGGGTTAATATTTATAGATGTGGGTAGTAGAATCGACAGTTGGGCGACGGCGCGGCGCACTAAATCTAAGTTTTTTAATACATTTTATTTGACTAAACGTGATAGCTTTTTTAAAGGTTTGTAACGGAATATTAGCTTATTCCGCTCCATTAAATTCAGTTCAATTACAAATGATTTTCGATGTTTGGGATTTGAGTCGCCAGTGACATCTATTCGCGAATGGGTATATTTCGTGCAAGTGATTATTTAAGAAGCACAAGTACGCTGTTTTATACCTATAATTTGTGGATTGGTTTCACTGTAGATTACTATATTTAGTAGTGACTTCTATTCGTGAATGGGCTTATCTCGTGTGGTTGGTAATTGGGGAGCGCAGTACGCTATTTAATACCTACAATTTATGGATTTAATTTACTATAGATTGCTCTACTTAGTATATATTGGATATTTCTTTGATTTGACGCCGCGTGACCTAAAACATCGAAAAGCATAATTTATTGAACGTCTTAAAATTTTGAAAGCGGGGTCGTTTATCTTTTTGGTGACGCTTGACGGATAAGTGCTAATTAGTTCTTGAAATATTTAATTCATCTTGCAATATATTTCACTAATTCTTTCATTCACTTAATAGTATTTGACTAAAGCAAGGATTTAGCATTTTTATATTACACTTTCAATTAACTAACACCTTCAATACTCTTAATTTTTGTCGTGACGGTTGGGTTAGGATACCGATTTATTGGTGAATAATTTCGTCTCTCATTAGTCAAATTCATGTAATTTGAAAGAAGTTTAGTCCAAATTTACAGAGAACGTAATTATTTCATTGTTAAGCGGTCACTCTCATTATTTTACGTATTTCCATTCAAATTGAACAGTATTATTTCGGGAATTCTCGGAGTAAATTCTACATATTCCTGCTAATGTAGTAAATTAATTTTACAACTTCTCCGCATTTTCCCTCATAGTATTACTGGTTTTAATATTTTTCTTTTCAGGCTCATTTAATTAAATTTTCAGATTATTTGTTACATAAAGCATATAATTATTAGCACTTTCCCTGTCTCGACTCAACACTGATGTACCGACATTAATTTGCATTTATGATAGGTTAATCTCACTTGTGTAAATTAATCTGTTTTTTTTTTAACTTTTATGTAAATTTCTATCTCGATGCGAGATAGTGATTATCTTATCGTTATCTTCAATTAATTGAGGCGTAATTACGCTCAATGCTCAATTATCGTTTATGTGCCAAGGGCCAAAATAAAAAGTAATGGAAATTACTTATATTGAGTTATAAGACTCGTTATTAGAGGTTGTACCTCTATTTTTCTATTTATAGTTAAATTCAAGTTATCTGTTATTTAAATTTACCGAGAGTCACTAATTGGAACGTAATTCCATAATTCATTCATTTTTTTTAAATATTTTACATTAATTTTAATTCTCATTGCTAGTCAATTTATTCATAAACTTTATTTCAAATAATTTCATCAATTATATTTGTAATTTAATTATATTGAAAATCTCCATTTCACCTGATACCATCACTCATATTTGTAATTTAATTGTAAAATTAATATATTGTTGTTTGAATTCCTTTGTTTAATTTATTTCAAGATTGAGGTCTGTGGGAAACGAATTATAAGAGCAAATTTCTGATATTCTTATCTTTATAGTTATTGATATTTAAGTATTCATATTCAGTTCGCGTTGTCTCTAGGAACTCTGGCGCCCAAACAAATTTTAGCTAATAAAAGAGACAACCCACCCCTTAAGGAAGATAAAAACGAGTCTCATACATTTAATCAACTAATTATCATTACAAATTGACGCCCAACGCCATACATAATTAATTAATTAATATTTAGCTAGCATTCGTTACAGGTTATCAAAAGCAATGCGAAGTTGGAGTTTGGAACCTTCGGTAACATGCAGTGAAACAGAGTTTAACCACAATACCCAAACAGAATGTTTGCATCCGGCGCGCGTTTCGCTAGGCATGTTAGCATCATCAGGGGATGATAAAAGCTCGTCATTTGTCATATCCTGATGATGATAACATGGTTAGCGAAACGCGCGTCGAGTGCAAAAATTAGGTTTTAATATTGTGTATGAAACTTTGTTTTAGTTAAAAGCAATGCTGATCCAACAAAGTATTAGTGTGAACATCATGATTATTGCCAAATTTAATTCCATAAAATATTAAAAAGTAATTTAATAAGAATTATAGTTTTAAGTACATTTTATTTGACTAAATGTGGTAGAAGAATTACTTACAAAAAATGTATGGCAATGTTGATTTAAATCTACATTAGTATTAAACATCAATAAAACTACCAACTTTAGTTACACAGAACGTGTGTGCTTAAAACCGCACGACAAAAGTGAAAACTTCAGCAGAGCTATATTAAAAGCCATATAAAATTATATGCCATCGACGGAAATCGAACCTGGGCCGTGCGAATGACAAGTAGAAGGTAAACAGACCTGTTGAAAGCAATTCATGAGACCGTAAAGACATGGATAACTCTGATACATCCCGATGAATTACTGTTTAGTTAACTTAAACTAAACTTGACTCTATCTATACAAGATTCTTAATGCAAAGCATCATTTTTTTTAATATCCAAGTATGTGCTTTAAACTGAAAAAGCGCGGTAAAAATAATTATAATGTCCCCTGACCTTTAGAAAATTAAATCACAGCATCGCATTTTAACTCCATTGCCATACCGTTTAAGATCCGTGAATACGCGCATGCTGTGATCTATGTTATTCTCTCGCAGGCTACATCCTATAGATCTATATATTTTTATTGGTGTCACGTTTTTCGTTTCATCGAGCCTTTCCATTCCGCTTGATTGAGTCTCAAATCAAACCCAACGGCGCTAAAGAAGTTTTCACTTTAAAAATACGCTAACAGGCGTATAATATGTGCTTTTTATATATTTTATTAGATGTAGAAGTATTTTTCTAAATATTTTTATACTGCAAAATATACAATTAATAATGTTATATTAATGCTTGACACATAAATTAATTAAAGAGAATATTTATTTAATTAAAAACTTTTGTAGGAAATTTGTCGCGCTCTTTGTTAGCTTTTAATTTTATTAACTCCTTTTTACCACAAATTAGAAGAAACTGAAAATGAGAAGCGTAACCCAGAACGAGCGGTCTTCTAAACATGCAAATTAGGCCCTAGCTCAAATCGCGGTATGTAGGAGAGGGGGAAGGATGAATGCGCTCAACGTTGATGGGGCTTCACATTACCAAATAAAAGTGGAAAATGCGTCCCAAAACCTAATGTAAACAAAATGAAGTAAGGGCAGGCCTTCTAGAAATTAGGTCAATACAGCTCACGTGCCGCAAGAAATACATGTGGAATGCGTTAAAAGTAGACCTATACATCTATTGGTATTGGTATATATTTATTTATCTTAAAAATTAAGAAATTGTTAAATCCTTTATGAAAAAATTTCAAGCTAAGTTAATGATATCGGCAAGCATGTTCTCAAAATAAAATTGGAATTTAAGCTCCATAAGTCCACATGATAATAAATATTAAATATTATTTAGGACAAGCAGATATGTAACTCCTTTTCCACCTTCCAGAAGACAATGAAATATAGGGATATTGTTAAATCGGATGATCGGAAACGTTAAATCAAAAGCGAACGTAACTTAGTGAATTTTTTCACTACTATCTTTAATATTGACAGATTTATCACTTGAGAAGTTGTTTATATCAGCAAATTTCACAAGTCTATTGCCCCGTTGAAAAGAAGAAACGAACACTATAAGCCAAAAAAGGCCAAGGTACTAGCAGGGGATCAGGTCTGGAGAATCCTCCATATAACCAGTTTTTTATGAAAAATGTAGCTCTTAATTTTGGAGTCGCAGGAGCTAGTTTAGTGAACGATGTAACTGATTGAGTTACTCAGTTTTGATTGATATTAAAAATACAAAAATTAAGATAGATAGGAATGTTGTTGCAACTGCATTTTTAGCAAGTAAAATAATGTAAATTTTATTGAAATCTGTCAGAAGTATATGGCTTGAGGCCATCATTCGAGATTTTTCGTTCGTTATCAAAACAACCAATATACTACACAGCCAGTCGATAAAAATATATCTGGAAAACTCCCTCAAAACGTAATAGCATTCCTAAATCTACCAAAATTCATCATTATACACTAGATATTGCTTTGGTAGAACGTCTGCCTCTTTATTAGCTGACTATGGTGCATACTGAATCTCACTGAGACAGAGCTAACTGCGGCAATATCATCCTTATAAACGGGGAAAGCGGGACTGGACGCAGTTTATCCTGAATTTATTAAGTATTGCGGAAAGAGAACTGTTCAATGGCTTAGTTTTCACAATAACATTATTTCTACAGGCCACTTACCGCGACCTTTCAATGATCTAAGATCTAAGATCATAGCTGTAGTTAAACCAGGCAAGACTCCAGATAGACCAGATCACTATCGCCCAATTGCCCTCCTTAGTACATGCTTAAAGTTACTGGAAAAGCTCATAAACAACTGCATTGCTCCAGTTATGGACGAAATTCATCCAATTGGCCTAACTTCACATATAGAATACGGGCATGAAAAAAAAAACAGAAGACCGCAGTGGCATTTATAGATCTAACAGCTGCCTTTGAGACGGTATGGAGGCATGAACTGCTTTATAAGCTACTGAAAGCAATACCCTGCAATGGTCTAAATGTGCTTATAAACGAGATCCTTATCAATAGAAGACTCGAGGGCCACCTAGATGGCAAGAAGAGCCGAACAGTTACTCTAAATAACGGTTTACCCCAGGGATCTGTCCTGGCGCCGTTGCTTTTTTACTTATACATTAACGACCTTCCCGAAACAACAGCAAAGAAATTCTGCTATGCAGATGACATGGCACTAGCGGCGCAACATCGTGACTTTAAATCCTTTGAACAAAGTCTTAATGGTGACCTCAATACCTTAAATAAATACTTTATGTCCTGGAGACTGGTACCACATCCAGCAAAAACTGATATAAACACGTTTCATCTAAACAACCATAAAGCAAACCAAGAGCTAAAAATTACATTAGAAGGGCGAAGAGTAGTAAACAAACCCTCGTCTAAATATCTCGGAATGATTCTGGACAGATCCTTATCTTTCAGAGAACACCTCTCAGCAGTGGCGGGTAAACTTCGAACCCGAAACAACATAATTCAAAAGCTGGCAAACTCTAGCTGGGAAGCCGATGCCGAAACTTCTGAAAAGTTCGGTAGCGGAGTACTGCAGTCCTGTGTGGTTGAAAAGTTGACACTATAATGAATCACATGATGAGATCGATTTCTGGTACCGTTGCCAGTTCTTAATAACATAGAACCACCCCACTATCGTCGATAGGCTGCTCTGACTAGAGGATATAAAAAAATTATCTCTAATCCAAACCTTCCAATCCATGAAGATATCGAGCATGTTACACATCGCCTGAAATCCAGAAACCCACCGTACGAGTCTGCCAGAAGAGATACCAACTTTTACGCTCTTGTCCGCTGGACAAATGAGTGGGAATCAAATACAATATCCCACACACCTTGGAAAATCACTCCAGGTATACAACCTCCTGGTTTCGCTATACCCAGAAGAAGGTGGGTAATTTTAAACAGGCTCAGAACCGGTCATGGACGTTGTGGCGAAATGATGGTTAAATGGAAACTTCGAGAAAGATCGGAGTGTGACTGTGGAGCTCCCTCACAATCAATGTCGCATATAATAGGAGACTGCCCACTTCGAGCTTACCCTGGTCCAATAAATGACCTCTATGATGAATCGCCAGAAGCAATCGGCTAGATGAACCAATTGGACCTTTGATTTTAGTTATGTGCATGTTATTTTCACATTTTTAAATTTTATATTTTTGTGTATTGCAAATTTTTTGTTTCACGTTTTATATTAGTTTGCCATATACACTTCAATTTATTATGTACTCCAAAAGACACATACGATAAATAATACACATGGTGCATATGTAGATGTTTTAAAAAGGCAGAGCAGATGTAAATCAATAGCCGTCGCCGAGGGGTAGGTTGAAAATTTCAAAAATAATAAAAACACTATTGCACACAAAATTTTTGGGCATGGTGACGTGAAAGCATTCCAAATTGTTGGACCTTCAGGAAACACTTCCAGACAAACTTTTGAACAAATCTCTGGAGCAGCGTCATAGAGCATAGTAGCGATGAAACCAATTTACCATTTAATATTGTAAATTATACAAACGCAAACATGCAGCTAAATATAAATAACACCTTAAATTTAACATTTCCTTAATTATGTGTTACTAACATGTATCTACTTTAGTTCCTTGGAATTTAATAAACCTTTCTAGTACCGGCTTAGAAGTGTAAATAATAATAATTCAATTCGGCAGTCAATTTCATATAACTTCCTCAAAACTTAAACAAGAATTCCATATTGACGAATTCATCATGCTTAAAAGTAATTAAGATACCCTAAAAATATAAAAAATATTTATTTAAAATTCTGAGCTTCGTATAACTTCTGAAAAATCCGGAAGACATATTTAATTGTTCCATTAAATAAATATTACTTCAGACAATATATTCAATATACGTTTTAGCTGTTTAAACTTGGTCTGAAAATATAAATATTTAATACGATTTCGTACTAACTCCAACTAACTCAAACTGCAAAATCAATCAACACAGGGAAATCTCATGAATTTTAAAGCGGAATCCATGACGGAATGTACTCACGTTCACTGAATTTGCTGAGGCCCTCGCTAATTCTAACCACATACAATTATCGGGGTAGTATTTACTCTTATATGTGGCATATCAAATGAACCATACGGTTATTAACAGCAGCAAGTTTTCCAAATTTTTGGCGATAGTGAAAAATATAAAATACTATTAACCTAACATTATAAGTTTATATCGCCCTCTAGTGAGAACTGCACCAAATAAATTAAGAAAATAATAGTGTCATAAATTATACAACCATGGTCATAAAAGGCAGAACACAATAGATTTAGAAACTTTTTGATTCACAGTTATTGCACAGATTTTAGTGCTAATAAAACAAAAATTTTTAGTGGCCGGAGAGGATCGTCTTCCTATAAAAATATACCTGCAATATCTTTCTATATATTAAGATAAATTACTTGCTTTGCACTGTTTGTGCCATCATCGAGTTTTATGTTTGATGTAGAAAAAGTACAAAAATTATACAAACCTTACTTTATAAAATGGAAATTAAAATGAAATGCGCAATCAGAAAACATCAAACTAAATAAGGCTTTCTCGTATTATGAGATAAAGGATAATACAAATTTAAAATACTATTTACCTAATACTTCAGAAACTAATTTTATGAGAAAATATATCTGCCGTGGAATGCAGAGTAACTTTTTGTGCGATCTATTACATTTTATTTTTATTACAATATACTGATTTTAAACTTAACTCTATGCAGGGTCCACTTTAAACGCTGTTGCAACGTTCTAGGTTGTGTGTGTATTTGCTTTAATCTCAACCAACTGGCAGGCAATCTATATTTGTTAAACCGTTGTAGAACCAAAACCAGCTCTGCATGAGGGAAATTAACGACTACTGCATTTGTAAAAAGTGCGCTTTAGACTCGAATGGAAGTATTCTGCACCCACTTTCTTGGAAAGTCGCTTAAGTGCAACCTGTTCTAAGAAAGGCAAGAAAACCACGCCCTCAAACTGTCGCCCAATTGCCTTGCTTCCCATAATCTCCAAAGTCATGGAACGTGAAGTCTCAAGTACCTCGAGAACAACAGCATAATCAGCGATAATCAATACGGCTTTCGCAAAGAGGGATCGACAGGACATATACTGGCCTATGCCACTCATATATGGAGTAGGGCAATTGAGAACAACGGAGAGTCTCCAGCGATTGCGTTGGATATTCCGAAATCATTCAAAAGAGTTTGGCATGACGGATTGCTCAACAAACTACCGTCCTTCGGACTGCCAGCCTCTCTCTGCAGCTATCTTGGCAGTTTCCTTAAGAACCTATCTCTGCAGGTTGCAGTTAATGGACACATATCAAACGCATTCACCATTAACGCGGGCGTACCTCATACTTGCACCAACTCTGTTCATCATCTATATTAAAGACCTGCTGACCGAAACGAATAATCATGTTTACAGTTTTGCAGATGACAGTACCCTTGTCTCCCAATTTAGATCAGAAAAACCTTTACCAGCGACTGAGACTTATCACCGCAGACAGGAGCAGATTACAGCAATTAATCAAGACCTGGAGAAAGTTCAACCTTGGGGCGACAGAAAATTGGTCCAGTTCAAGACCGAAGTTGCCACGTTTACCAAGAGGGCCAATACGGCGGGTCCTGACATCATTATGGCAGGATCGACTATTTCTTCATCCTCGTCAATCGGACTACTGGGTGTCTCGGTTAACAGCAATATGTCCTGGCATGACCACGTTGCTAACATCGCAAAATCATCCTCCCAGAAGCCTGGTGCGCTATTTCGCAACAGAAACTGTATACACCGCAGCAGTTGTTCTTGCTCTACATGGCGCAAATAATACCGTACTTTGAATATTGCTCACACATCTGGGGTGCCGCACCAAAGCACACCCTAAAACTGCTGGATTCTATACAGAATAGAGCTGTGCGTTTCATCGGCGACCCGGGGTTGACCCGGGTCGCATCATCATTCCGGAATTTGGATAGTCTGGAACAACGCAGACATGTAGCCGAGATATCCCTGTTTTACAGATACTTTCACGGCAGATGTTCCCAGGAATTGGCCCGCCTCATACTGCAAAATATAAAATTTTGCGAATATCACGGTGAGAAAACTTGACTTCTGCCATGGTAGTGTTGATGTTCGGTATAGTGGGGAGAGTCTTGCCTTGGGGCACTTCTAAGGTAGAGTGCGATGAAAACATTTTGGCGAGCATGTTTGCTTTTTCCTTGGCTGTAGTCGCCGTGATGCCACGTTCGTCCGTCAAAGGTGGGAGAGACGTTTTTGTAAAGTTGTTACTTACTGCCTTTGCTACCGACCAGAAATTCCTGGAACCACTGGGGCATTGCAAAAATTTATTCCTGATCCTTTGATTGTGTTTGCCCTTAGTTTCGTCGATCACGCGCTTGCACTCGTTTCTCGCTTCGATAAAATAATTGCGATTTTCAGCGGTCTGATTTTGCTGCCAGTACTTATAGGCTTGCTGTTTCCTTCCTACAGCTCTTTCGCATCTTTTGTCGAACCAGGGCTTTTCTTTTGATGGCAACTTGATGGAATTTGGGATGTATGCTTCCATTCCTGAGGAGATTACTTGCATGATCTCTTCGCAGCAGTCTGACGGGTCGTCAGTGGCAAAGCAGACGTCGAGCCAAGGAAAATCTAGGTAGAACTGCCTCAGATCGTCCCAGTTTGCAGAATTGTAATGCCAGATTTTGCGAGGCAATTGTGGATCCTTCTGTATGAGTGGCAATTCACAAACCGGTGTAATAAGTTTGTGGTCGGAGGTACCTAATGGCGGAACAACTGTAACCTTGTACTGGTCAGGATTGGTGGTCAGAAAAAGATCCAGGAGGGCGGCGAATTCGCCCCTCTCTGAGATTCGAGTTGGTTTTGGTAGGCTCTATCGCTCGGAGGGCGATAGAGACAACATATAAACTTGGTTAATCCCTTGGCGGTGAACTTGAGCCACATGGCGTCAAGGTTGTTCGGTTCGAGCGTTTCCTCGCGGTGACATGAAAGGTCGCTTCGGACAAAAAGGCATAATCCGAACTTATATCTAAATCGGGTATGTAAGTCGTAACCCGGATAGAGGTAGTTCACTGTTGTTGTTGTAGAACATACTTGTGTTTCTGTAAGGGCTAATATGTGTGGTCTATTTGCTTGTAGATGTTGGTGTACCGAATTTATGTTTGTATTTAGGCCTCTTATGTTGCAGAAATCTATTCTAAATTGGTTCGGTATCTTTGCTGTCTGTGAAATGCGGAATGAAGTACTGTGGAACCCTGGACCACCAGCGCGGAAGCGGAACGTGATTTGGGAAAACCACTTAGCGCTTCCCAATTCTGGTGGGGTGATCTTTCACCAGACGATACGAGTAGGCTTATGCATCTACCACCTAGGGCCGCTTCCACTCGAAGCAGCGGCCTCAGACTCATTCCTTTGGCGGTCCCTAGTTTGACAGGGGTAAAAATGGGGTTTGTTGGATCACTCCCCAGTGATCAGCTCCAGACTTTGTACTTTGGTGTTCTCCAGCCTGGAGGAGGACGATGGGATTTGATGGGCCACATCCCGTGGCAACTCGGAATGGTGGGGGCGTCACTCCCCGTAATCAAACTGCTCTCACCGGTTTGACGTTCCTGTCAGCCAATACAATGCAGCCCCTCTCGTCACAAACTGTCATTGATCGGCTCCAGACTTTGTATTTTGGTGTCCTCCAGCCTGGGGGAGGACGATGGGATTTGATGCGCCACATCCCATGGCAACTCGGAATGGCCGGGGCGTCATTCCCCGTAATCAAACTCCTCTCACCAGTCTGACGTTCCTGTCAGCCAATACAAAGCAGCCCCTCCTGTCACAAACTGTCATTGATCAGCTCCAGACTTTGTACTTTGGTGCTTTCCAGCCTGGGGGAGGATGATGGGTGTTGATGGGCCATATCCCATGGCAACTCGGAATGGCGGGGGCGTCACTCCCCGTAATCAAACTCCTCTCACCAATTTGACGTTCCTGCCAGCCAATACAATGCAGCCCCTCTTGTCACAAACTGTCGTTGATCAGCTCCAGACTTTGTACTTTGGTGTTCTCCAGCCTGGG
The DNA here is from genome assembly GCA_016904865.1 of Pissodes strobi. Lineage (NCBI taxonomy): Eukaryota > Metazoa > Arthropoda > Insecta > Coleoptera > Curculionidae > Pissodes > Pissodes strobi. Next base: position 18,286 of record MU183222.1, on the reverse strand, counting down.
GGAGGACAATGGGATTTGATGCGCCATATCCCATGACAACTCGGAATGGCGGGGGCGTGACTCCCCGTAATCAAACTCCTCTCACCAGTCTGACGTTCCTGCCAGGTATATCAGTATCAAAAAGGGTGGCCCCTTGCGAGCCTCGCGCTTAGACCGCCAATTGGGCCCGTTGTCTCCCCAGCACGCATTAAAGAAATCTCAGGATGCCGGTCTTCTTTAAGAAAGCCCACATCTCCTTCAGACGTCAAAGATTCTGAATTTTGCCACGCGAATCCGGGGCATTCCGTAAGTAGATGGTATGGCATCTCATCGTCTTCCATGCACCATATGTTCCCCTCCTCCACAATTCTCAATAGAGTCAGCTGCCGTCCAAGCCTACAGTGCCCTGTATAGAGTCCTTAAAACTCACTGCACTTCTTCCTTGCTAGGCTCATCAATACCCTGGTGAGCCTCTTGCTGGCCCATGTAATATTAGCCTCGTCTGTCTCATCCCCAGAGCCGTCCGCCATTCCTCTTTAGCCGAACCTTCGTCCAGGTCTCCTAAGCCCCTTCGCGAACCCGCTGGTCGATCCCAACACGGGGATCAGGCCCTATGTATCTACGCGCGGAGCCTTCTCTGTCTAAGGGGTCCGCAGCCTCTTTACCTGATACACCCGAATTTCCCGGTCCCCAGAGAGTATCCCGGTACCGAGACCAGCGTAAATATTATGCTTTGCAAGTTCAATCAGCCAGCTCCTGCACATTGAGCCTTAATGACTTCCAGACCCCTTTCATGATCGCGAAAATATACGCTTGGAAACAGTAGTGTATTCGCCCAGCGAAGTGGATAATTCCTGTCCCAGGGCCTCACAGTACGCACCAACCCCAGACAGCGTTCCCATTTTGAGCCCATCTTTAAACCAGACTAGTCCATCCCAGGGTCGTGGAAACCTGTCTCAGAGACTGCCACGTCACCTGGTATACACAGGATGGTGAGGTTCCCAGACCGGTTCCGTTATAAATCGCAGTGGCCATGGTAAGACCCATTATCTCTCCACATCCCCGCATCAGCCAGACTCATGGCAGCTCTACCTGCCTCATGCTTCATCCAGTCCACTGGCGGCGTCGCGCGTCGGAGGCAAAAACACCAGCGCTTCCATGAACGCCGGCGCCGTTCTAATGAGCCCTGATGCAGAGGTATGCAAGTCGCTGTAATTTGGCCAGAACTAGTGTGGACGCCGTTTTTAGTCCCATTGGAGTCCAACTAGGCACCCAGATATTTGACACATTTCTTAGCCACAAGAGGGGTCCCTTCCAATGTGTTGTTGGGAGAGACCTCCAGCTTCCTATTCCTGGTAGAGATAAGCATATCTACCTTGTTGGGCTTCTCTCTAAAGATATATCAGGTTATATTAGGTATATTAATAATTCTAAAACCCATCAAATACAAAAATAATAATTATTTATTTACACTGGCAATTTGATAAAGAAAGCATTGCCAAAACAGTAAAATCAAAACAAACGTTAAACATTTTGAATACGTTCTCGTAACAGTTAAGTCTAGCACAAAATCATGTTTATTATTTTGCGGGCAATGCGTGATTCGCAGCAATAATTACTACACCCAGCAGTCACGTGTTCCGTGCATAATAGTATATTATGATATAAGTGTATAAGAGGGCCTTTAAAGCACGCGCGACATATTTCAAAACACGACGCGCAGCGGAGTGTTTTGTAAGTCGCAAGGGCTTTAAAGGCATCTTATACACGTATATCATACGCTATTTTTTATTACGAATGCATCATAATCTCAAAAATGTTTTAAATATTAAACTTAAGGGATATAATGACGAATATATTAATCTGTCACATTTGACATGATCAAATATTTCTATAGCAACCTTTAAAAAAGTAGGCGCATCATTAACATCGTTGATTATGATGCATGCGTAATAAAAAATATTTTGCAAAATCTGCAGCAATATTTCGTTTATCTGTTTTTTTTTAGAGCCTCGAACTGTTCTTGTGGTTGTTCTATTCCACATATTTCAGGAATTCTTACACGTAACGGTTTTAGTAAATAATTAGATCTGGTAGGTACTTTTAGATGGCACTAAATCTTGAAATAAATGTCGTAGGACAATTGACTAAACATATCACTTGGGAGTTAATCCCAGATATATTTATTAAACTATAGAAAACAGCCATTTGCCATCTCCATGTGGTCCTCGCATAATGCCAAATTAATTTCCTCATCAAGTGAAAATATAAAGCACATTTTTATTTTTATTTGGAATATACGATACTCAGAATCCAAACATACTGGAACCAGTGGGTCGAGCGTTTCTCTGGCCAAATTCAACACAAAGTTCCGTTGTCTTGGATTGGCCTTATGTTTGTTAGGCCGTGGTTGAACCGTTGCTTTGCCAGTTTAATAGAGCGGACCATTTGTCTGTTGTGAAATTCCTATTACTACCACAAATCAGAGCAACCAATCGCTGAACTAATGATAATGCGCTGTTATTCTGAAAAAAGAACCCATCAGATTGATTATCGACATAAACTTGGAGGTTGTAAGTGTAATACAATTTTGCGTCGCACAAGACAAAAATTTGTATACCATACTTATTCGGTTCTAACTGCATATCATGCACTTTTCCATTCTAAAATGTCTTATGGTGTTCTGGTATGGGGAAACGCAGCGACCACTCACCTCAATACAGTGTACCACGAAAGCTCTCGGGTTTTTCATCAACTGTTACCTGTTATGACAAATTAAACATTGTTTTCCAATTCGATACAAACTTTTGAAATAATTGCCTTATTGCCAATTTGTCTTACTCTCGTTGTCATGTTATCAAAGCTAAAATAATGAAAAAGTTTGCGAAAACCTTATAATGACATTGTTTGATCCATAAATTTCTAAAGCAGTACCATTAGTTATAAAAAGCCTTTGCGTTTGCGTGGTTACTTTCATAAACACCAGCCAAAATCACCTAACCCAAAAGAGCTTCTACTTCTATTTTATCGGTAGATCTTGGCACGGCTATACGCATCAACAACTAATTCCAAAATTCCAAAAATCCTGCGAATTTCCAGAGGCTTTTACATCGCTCCAAGAGAAGGCTTTACACAAGGCAACTTCATTATTATAACGTCTTTAGTTCGTGTTCTTCCATCTTAGAAGAAACTATTCTGTGTCGAAATTTTCGTTATCAGTTTCAACATGGGCATCTTCACTTTCTTCTTACTCGTCATTATTCACCAACGACTCTCTATTATTTAATACTTCATTCCCTTTCATATTCCCCCATATTTCTAGAAAAAGATAATACCCTGCCATAACATCCATATTACAATGCTTTCCATACCAGCATCAATAGCACACTAACGCACTAACAAGAAAGCATACGGCTGGCCAAGCGTCCATAATATTGAATATGACATGATTGGTCGGTCCGTAGGGCGTCATCATCGAATTATTGAATAAAATTTACCTTTTCTCTTTATAGTTTGTTAATCATGTTCTAGTTATTTTAGGTTTTAGTTTCAACTAATGATTCAACCTGTTTCATTATCTAAGGGATATTTTAAAATTGTAACAAATACCAATATAAATGCCCAAACAAGCAAAACGTTAGCATATTACAAAATTATTATCAAAAACTAATTACACTCCAAAAATAAACTAATTATTCCGGTTGAAAAGCAAGCGTATGCTAGGCTGAAATTAATATAGCTTAAGCAAATCGTGTATAAGCAATTTCGCTTCCGCGCCCGCGGCTTGTTTCTTAATATTATAACGCTATTATAGGCAGTTCAGCAAGTGATGTATTTTGTGAAGGCTTCAAAATGGCAAGGGATTTTTTTAATTAAGTTTTTTTGTCGGGTTTTATTTTCAATCTATATAACACATTAGAGGAAATTAACCCAGATATGCCTGAATTATTAGTTTTTTTGAATGCATATGAGGATGGGCAGCTATGTCTGTATGCACAGTGTTTAGGCCTCTTGCGGATTTTAGCAGCTCGCTATCATTACATCTTTTTCGAGGCCCATCCTCTTTGCGAACTTGCTTTTTTTTTCGGTGAACCATCAGGACCGATTTCCCAGCATATTTGAATTTTACCTATTTCTTCAATCTTCTTGGCTTAGCAAGGCAAGCTCAAGGGAACGTAGTTTGCTTGAAGTTTGAACGATTGCGTGACAATGCAGAAGCAGAGCACTTGGAGGGTCCTGACATCATCTGTCATTTCAGCTTAGGCTAACCGTTAGGGCCTTTTGAAGATTGGCCACCATACAAAGGCTTAATATATAATTATGGAAGGTATCACCATTTTATAGATCTTGTAGAAAGCTTTTGATGAAAGTCACCATGGACTTCTAAACAACCTTTTACAACCCCATAGATGATTGAGTGCTCTCGATATCGATATTCTACATGTTCTCTTCAGCTCGTCTGGCATCCAGTAAGATGCCTTAGTATTTATGTTATGTTGACCAAGTCCTTATGGTCAAGGATCCTAAGAGACATGATAATTTATGGATTTTTCTTGAGTAAAGTGCATAGCTTCGACTTTATACATAATTATTTCAAGGCCTGCTCTTATACATTACTTTTTTTAGTGACCTTCAGGAATCGTATTGTCGGTTCTTGTAGGTCATTCAGAATGTTAATGGCGATAAGGACAACCAGATCTTCTGCCTAAACCTACGCATACATGCGAGAAATAGGCATCACACTTATTCACCTTGTAGTGGTGCCTTCGGTTTTCCTCTGAACAAAGGCTATTTTATTATCTCAAAAAAGATGTTGTTGAATGAATCTTCAATATGTAGGAAGGTTTCCAGTGCAAATCCACCAAATAATCTAAAAAGGTTTGTAGTGCTTGGTCATCTTGCTAATATGAGATTTAACCCTTTTTAGATTGCTAGCGTTATTTTTTCAACAATGAATGTAATGTTGCAAACACTGGGAGTGCTAATGATATACATCATTCCCGCCAAATGAAGTGCCAACCCTAAAATATGAATTAATATCTACTAGACTCTCCGTCACTACTCATTCTACCCTTGTGGCTAAGTGAAGAAGTACCATATCAGCGGACTTTTTTGCCTGATAGGTATACTATAAGGGTTGTAGATGATTTTAAGATAGAATCGTGTTATTCAGGTATTTACCGAACAATGTCTCCATTGCTGTTTATAAAAAGCTTGAGAAGCTGATCGATCAAAATGTTTAATTTTGAAATTAATTTTATTTAAATCTTCAATTGAAATTAGAATTTTTATCCTATCTTGAGACTTCATATTTGTAGCGCAATTTTCTTTTTAAAGGTTGATATTCGGAGTTATTTATTTTGTGGGATATCATATACAAAAGCTATGGGGATATACAATTTTTTTCATAAAACTATAATTTTGTGCACACATTTCAACCGTTTATGAGCTGATATCAACGAACATAGAGGCATATAACATTCTTCTTCATATTCATCAACATCATTCCTTTCGGATAATTTATTCACTGAAATGCTCATCCAAGGCAGACGAGGCTCATGATACATGGACCCGCGAAGAGTCTCTCCAGGGGGCTGTTGGTGGGGCCTACCTAGGAAGGAATGCAGGGCACTCGTAGGATTCTACAAAGGGCATTGTAGGCTTAGACGGCACCTGACTCTGCTGAGAATTGCAGAGGAGGGAGAGTGTAGATGATACATGGAGGACGATAGACCCCATACTTTCTACCTACTACTACCTGTGTGGACAAGACTCAGAATCTTTGGCGCGACGCCGATGGAGCCAGATTCAGTGCGTTGTATTAGCCCTAAGGAGATGCGGGCCTTCTTAAGGAAACCCGGCATCCTGGAGGTTCTCTTATGCGGGTTGGGGGCACAACAGGCCCAATTGGTGCCCTAAGTGCAAGGTCCCCTAGGGGCCACCCCTTCTGATACTGATACTGAATGCTCATCCAAAGATAGACCACTTGAAGAAAGAAAGTGATTATTAAACATGTTCTTAAAGAAGGAGAATAATTTTTTATGTGCGGTTTTTTATCAACTATCAAATACGCGTAGGTATTAGACCTGCTTCCATTTCGTTAATTTCATCCTAATAATGTGCATTTTTTTCAGAATAAAAGAAAATAGTATAAAAAGCACTGTAATATAATGGTTTCAAAAAGCTCTATAAAGTCCCAAAAACGGACGAAAACACCGCAAGTACTGCAATAATTTGCCAAACAAGGATTCTAGTTTCTTGTTTTGCAGTGCGATCTGTGTTAAAAATTGAATGTATCTTTTATTACGAGCGAATAAAGATACCTATAACAAGCGTCTTCCTTTATTTCTATTTGGAATATATAAGTTAAAATAAAGATTGTATGGTAAAGGATCAGTTTTGTAAGATAGTATTAGTGACCTGCCAATATATATTTTAAAAATTAAATGCTTAGCATTTATGATTATTTTATTATTATTGTCCTGTAATAAACTTGTGTTACTCCGGATTAGAGAATCCAATCCGAGATCTCCGTTTCCCTCATTAAATTGCGGTATTCAATAATCCCGGAAATGTCGAGATTAAAATAACAATTCCCGGTATTATTTCAATACATTACGGAACAGCTTTTCATTCAGTTTTGTTGCTTTATATTTTTGTAAGTATATTTAAAGTTTTATTACTTTTAGATACACATGGTTGTTAAAATTAGTTAAGATTCGCTAACTTTTAGAGAAAAAAAATTAAGTTAAAATGTAACATTTATTGATCTATATAGCTTAACCTGTTGATTTTTTAACCTTATTTTCTCCTAGATATTTTGCGGTTTATGAAAAATAAAAATATTTTTTGTTAATTTTTCTTTTTATTTGAGTCTTTTCTGTGTTAAGCAGCTTTAGGGAAATACTCATTGCATAAAATAGCAAAAACATTTTTTTCAAAGTATTTTTGTATTATTACTTTTTGATATTCTGCTAAATACTTATCGAATAAAAATGATATAACCTGATTACCATTTTTCCTAAAACGACTCCGTAGATTCGTTTTATTTTCACCTTATTTGATAGCCTAAAGTTTAAGAATTTTGCTGCTTGAGTTCCATGCTATACAAATCACATCCAAAACAATACGTATAAGGCTTTAAAAACAGTTTTGGAATTTCTACGTTTAATTACATTTTAATGTTAGTATTTTTGATTAAAGGTTAATGCAAGTGTTTAATGATATTCATTATACCAAAATAAAAATAAAATTACAAAAAACACAAATTATTATGAGAACGAAAATTTAACCAAAACGCTATTACTGACCGATCAAAGAAAGAAAAATACTAATTAATAACAAAGCTATAGATCCGGGACAGCACCTTGAACAATTCTGAAAGCGACCAGTTATTCCGCGGTTCAATATAAAATGAATAGTTTCTTTATTGCCAGAGCAATCATTTCCTAAAGGAATCGGATATTATCCGATTCCAGCACTCGAGTATTCCTATCACTAGTAGGTATTATTGAGGTTGTCGTTTGTCGTGTCGTAGCCGCAGTCAGTATTGTACGTTCAAACAAAGTGAAAGTGAAAACGAAAGTTGTGGTTATGTCGAAATTACAATGTACTGTAACGGAATATAAGTTAACAAATATCAGTCTATTCCGCTCCACTAAATTCTATCTATTTATCAATGGTTTTCGATGTTCGCTATATTATTCGACAGTGACACCTATCGGTGAATGGATATATTTCGCACAATTAACTATTTAAGAAGAACAGGTACGCAGATTTATATTCATAATTTACGGATTTGTGGCATTGCAGATTTCTTTATTGAGTGTATGCCATCGGTTTAGTAACGGGCTAATCTTATATAGTTCGTAATTGAAGGGCGCAGTACGTTGTTCAATACATGTAATTTAAGCATGTAATCTACAATAGATTGCTACATTTAGCGTATGCTGAGTGTTTCGTTAGTTTGACGCTGGGTTTCGTACAACAGTTGTCACATGATTTAAATTGCCCAATCAGAGCATCGGAAGTCAGAATAGGTAGAACGTACAAAATCTTGAAGGGAAGGCCGTTTCATCTTTGTGGTAACGGTCGAACTGGTAAGTGTTAATAATTTGATCTTAAAAAGATTTTATTCATCTTGCATACATTTTGCTAAATTTTACATGTTTTAAATATAGAATTAATAATCGGTTCTGATTCGGATAATCATATTTCGCTAAAATAAGAATTTAGCATTTTTGTATTACACTTTTGAGTGACTTGCGATTTCAACAATCTTAATTTTTTTGTGGTGACCTTAAAGTGCAATACCGATTTTTTTGGTGGATAATTGCGTATCTTATGGGTCAAATTCGTGTAATTTGATAATGGTTTAATCCAAATTTATAGAGAACGAAATTATTTCATCGTTTAACGGTCACACATATTATTTTACGTATTTTCATTTAGATTGAACAGTATTATTTGGATGATTCGCAGAGCGGATTTTATATTTTCCTGTAAAGGTAGTTAATTGAATTTGTAGTAGAATTTCTCTACATTTTCCCTCATAGTATTGTTGGTTTTAGTATTTCTTTTCAGGCTTATTTCATTAATATTTCAGTTTATTTGCAACATCAAACTATAATTATTAGCACTTGCCGTGTCACGTTTCAGCTATCATGTACAGACATTAATTTACATAATATGAGAGGTTTAAATACACGTGTGTAAATTTACCAAGTTTATTTTTCTTTATCGTTTATCTAAGTTCCTATCTCAAGGCGAGATAGTGATTATCTTATCTGTATCTTTAATTTATTGAGACGTAATTTACGTTCAATTAATGTTTATGTGCCAAGGGCCATATTTATAGATTAAATAATAGGAATAATTTACCTGGAGTCATAAGACTCGTTTAAAGAGAGGTTGTACTTCGATTTCTCCATTTTTCCAATTATCGTTTATGTGCCAAGGGCGATATAAAAAAGTAATAGACATTACTTATTTTGAGTTATAATAAGACTCATTTATAGAGAGGTTATACCTCGATTTTCTTATTTATGATAAAAATCTATTTGAAGTTGCCGAGAGTCACTGTTTGGACATGTTCCATAAATTTCTTTTCAATTTCATATCTTAAAGTAAAGAAAAATATATCTTGAGTAACGGTAATTATTTATAGGGTTGTTTAACCATAGTTATTTATAATTTTTGCTAAACTAAAACTTGTAATTTAAGTTCTTATTATATCTGCTGTAACCAGTAAATTTTCAAGTTGTCGATCAATACCTCCTATGTCGAACTGAGGTCCACAGGATACTTTCCTGAATAATTAATTAATTAACGGTACAAGTTGATCTAAAACATTTCTTTTTTTATGTAACAACTTCTCGGAGACGTCAACTACACGCAACCAGGTGGGAATCATCACTGGGGTTGCCGGTAAGCCCTGGATACGCCTATAGCGGTTAAGTATTAGAACGTCCAAGGAGAGTTTTTTTGAGACCAACTAATTGTAATAATTAAATTTGTTTTATTGTTCACATTGCTAGTCAATTTAGGCAAAGCTTAAACTTCATAAATTATATTAGAAGTTATATTTACATCCGATTATATGAACTTCAACAATTTTTTTTAAATCTCATAATTTATACTTGTTAAATTAATATAGATTGTTTTTAAGTACACTTTCTTTGATTTACTGCAGGCCCGCAGTAATTCATAATTATTGACTATCATCACAAATTGACGAAGAGCCACATATTCATTACAGTGTTTCATAGATTAAGCTTTTTTGCAAGCTTTCTTCAAAATAGACTAATTCATTAAGACGCTGTCTCATATCGCTAAGGCTAACAAGATAAAGTTCGGTCCTATTCAGTCAACGTTGAAGTAGTCTATTGATACTTTTAAAAACAAAAACCATGGCCGGTCAGAATTTAACGGTGATCTGTTTAAAATGTTTTTGGCTGTTAATATTCGCTTAAACAAGCTAACCAACCGACAAGTAAAGGCTTTTCTACAAAAATATTCAAAATTTAATGCTCTAGATGAATCAACATTAAGAAAAAACGTCGTTGGAAAGGCATTTGGTACCGTGCTAGATGAAATAAAGAATGAAATTGGAGGTAACTATATGTATATTGTCGTCGACTAAACAACTGATTTATGTGGTCGTTACATAGTTAATTTAATGATCGGAAGTCTCACATAAGAAAAACCTGGAAAGGCTTGCCTCATAGCTGTATAAGAACTGGAAAAAACAAACAACGTTACAGTTACCTGTTTTAACACATGAGGCAGGAGGCAGGACAAAATTTAAAAATGTTTTATGGAAATTTGATTAATTAACTAGCCTTGCTCACGGATTAAATAGGGCTGAAGAAATGATAAGAGCTTCATTCTCGTTAATCAATAACATAATACCAAATGTAACAAATATATTCATAAAGGTCCCGTTAAGAGTGCAGTTTTACAAGGCGAATTTGCTCAGAGCACAATAATTACCATCTGAGTCTGTCGTGACCAAATGGAGTACCTGGATTCGTGCGCCAATATTTTAGGCAGATAATTTCCAAAAATTGAAAGACTTAATTTCACAAATGTCTGATGATTCACATTGCAGCTGAAAGTGTAAAGAAATGTTTCGAAATGTTACAGTGGAACAACATTTAATGTATATTAATGTGTAAGTATGTATTTCTAGTAGACAGTATTTTACAACTAGAAAAATCGTGTCGATGAATATAATAAAAACATGAGTACAAGATTGCAAATACGAGGTGAGATAGAAAAAACAGTAGTGGCATAATTATAAAGTTTAATAGAAAAAAACAAAGGATTTAAAATTTTAATGCCAGGGTTAACTGTAAATAATTAAGCTATTAAACCTGCCTTAGTTCCAAAATTAGTAGTAGATGTAGAGAGATCATTTTCTTTCTACAAACATGTCCTTAGTGATAGACGGCACAACTTTTTAGTTTAATACCTTGAAGTACACGTTACAGTTTTTCTAATTAATATTAATATAAGGTTGAATTAAATTGATATAGGAAAAGTGTATTTATGATGTAATTAAGTACATACATCTTTAATTTATTATTATTCAATAGCCAATCCCCTAATTTAGTGAAAAGATAACTTAGAACATCAAAATTTATTTGTTTTATTGCTGCATATTCTATGCATATCTATGTATTTTTATATATTTATTTAATGTATATATATTTATGTATTTTTTGCATATATTCTTAAGGTTTTTGGTATGCATATAATTCGCTCTTTAATAATTACAGCAGATAAAACTGAATTAGCCACATTAAAATTAAATAATCAATTTATCAACATCTATTTTATTAGAGTTTAGAAAACAATATGGATGTAGTAACAAAGATGTCACGATGTCAGAACCTATAGGTACGAAGTTCGAAAATAGACGGATGTGAAAACTTGCAGAATCGAGACTAAGGCAAATAAAGAGAAGCGTGGGCCGCTGGCGAAGACAGTAGGCGGACGATGCCAGAACTGACTCTGGTACGAATAGCATAGGATAGGCAGCAGTGAAAATGACTGGGTGGACCAATGTAGATCGAAGAAGACGAAAAAAGATGGAAAATTATGTTCTTATGGCATCGCCATCGGCAGGATGCATTTCTACGATTCAGTGTAATCAAAGACCTTCTCAATCAGAACTTAAATGAATAATATTTCATTCATTTTAATGTGGAGTAGTTCTTGTTTAAATAAAATAAAGAAACTGAGAAATGTTCTGAGTAAATTAGTTTAGTCGTCTAAGGTAGGTAGAGGCAGTTAACTTTTAAAAAGATCGACTAGCAAATAATGACATGTTCTTAATCTGCTGTTGGCTCAAGACATGTTTCTTTCTTTTGTTTATTGATATTGTTTTTGTGGAAATGGGACATAGCAATTTTTTCCTGCTTAATGGTTTCATGCGGTCAGCGCGCTTTTAAGCTATTCGTGATGAAACAAATTAGAACTACTGGGGTGTAGAGTTAGTTCGCCTCCACGTGGTGCACCCTGGGTAACGCTAAATGAACTAACATAAGACGCGCCAGACAATCTTTGAATTATCATTAGATCTCCTGGTAAGAGAATCACAGGCGCAACAAAAAGATGACACCATCAATAAACGGTTCTTCTAAGGACCAATTGACAAAGGAGCTCGGACCTAGTATACGAGTTTGCCACCTCAATATAGAAGGCATAAGCAGAGCAAAATGCCAAATTCTGCACAGATTTTTAAAAGAAAACGATGTTGACCTGGTCGCAATTCAGGAAACGAACACTGAAAATGAAGTTCAACTGAACTCAAGAGGAAAGATTCCAGGCTTTGACCTATTGGGCGCTACCTATGACGGAGCCTATGGTGTGGCAACCTACGTACGCACAAACGTAGAAAATGCATCCCTGCTTTCCTCCACCACTGAAAATGGCATCCATGTGGTAACCGTAAAACTTGGCGATATCACAATAACTAACATTTACAAACCACCAGCTCTCATCTGGCCTGCCCATGTACTCAACCTCTACGAGCATCCAGCCATATACGTAGGGGATTTTAAGCGCCACCATGAGATGTGGAAGTACCGTGACAATGACATAAATGGTATGTCCCTTTTGGAATGGCCAGAGGAGCATGGTATCCATCTTTTATTCGACGCCAAAGACAGAGGCACTTTCCGATCTGCAGCCTGGAGGAGAGAATATAACTCCGACCTTTGTTTTGTTACCACTGATAACAGAGGACAACCTATACCAGCATCAAGAAAGGTCATGCCCGACTTCCCCCATGGCCATCATTGCCCTGTTTTAATTAAAATCGGCATTAGCATCCCAGTCATAAAATCGTTCCCACGCCCCAGATGGAACTTCAGAAAAGCTAACTGGCCCGCTTTCTCTAATAACTTCGATAAATGCTTAGGATGGATCCCACCAAAGGGCGTAAACTACGAGAGATTGACGGGGGCAATAATGACAGCAGCAAAAGCAGCCATACCTAGAAGTTACCGAAAAGAGTAGGTATATACCTGGATGGACTGAGGAGAGCGAGAGACTGTATGAGGAATTTTGCGAAGATGGAAGGCAGGAAATTGTCGATGAACTACTTACAGCATTGATGCTGCTAGGCGCGAAAGATGGACTGAAACAGTTGAAAATCTAAACTTTCAAAAATCAAGCAGACAAGCCTGGTCCCTATTGCGAAAACTCGGCAGTAGCAACCCACCCGACCGCCCAACCAATCTAATAACGCCAAACCAAGTGACGTCCCACATAGTGTCTACCTCAAGAGGACCGCAAAACCGCACACACACAATTAAAGGTAAAAAAAGATCTCAAAATCATCAAATCCACTGGTGCCCTTGAAACAGAATATGCCAACCCCTTCACCTGTGAAGAAGTCACGGGGGCTCTGACCGAAATGAAAACTGGAAAAGCCCCTGGCTTCGATGGCATCCATGCCGAATTTCTAAAGCACAGCGGCAAATTTACTAAACAATGGCTTGCAAAGTTCTTCTTAGGTATCCTCCAGACGGGAAATGTAAGGTACATTTCAACTTAAGAGGGCAAAAATCGTCACTATTTTAAAAACCAGGGAAAGCTAATGATACACCAAAAAACTATCGTCCAATTGTCCTCTTAAGCATGGCCTACAAATTTTTTGAAAGACTGCTATATAACAGGATTGGTCCAACAATACTGCAACAAATACCTGTGGAACAAGCAGGATTTCGTCCGGACCGCAGCTGCACAGACCAAGTACTTGCACTAACTAACTATGTGGAAACAGGCTTTCAAAAACAACTAAAAATATCTACTGCTTTCATAGACCTGTCAGCGGCACACGACACTGTGTGGCGAAAAGGAGTTATATATAAATTAATGCGAGCAATTCCGTGCAGAAAGATGGCTGATGTTATCAATGCCATGCTATCCAATAGATCTTTTCAAGTCATTATAGGCGACAAGACCAGTATAAAAATGAAACTGAATAAAGACCTTCCACAAGGATCGGTGCTTGCTCCCCTGCTCTTTAGTCTTTACATAGCAGACATGCCCCGAACTACATCAAAGAAGCTCGGCTACGCAGACGACTGGGCGCTCGCTACAAGCCATAGGGAGTTTGAGATAACTGAGCAAGCTCTAACAAATGACTTGGCTACCTTTGGGAGATATTTTCGCGACTGAAGACGAAGACGGAAGTAACGTGCTTCCACCTAAACAACAGAATGGCCAACTACTAACTTAAAATCAACTTTGACGGCAGACTTCCCAGTCACAATATGCACCCAAAATATTTGGGTGTCATACTTGACAGAACGCTAAGCTACAAAGAACACCTTATGATGACAGCTGCAAAACTCAGAACCCGAAATAATATCTTGCAAAAGCAACGCGCCACCAAATGGGGTTCCACAGCGCCCACACTTAGATCGACAGCACTGGGTTTAGTGTATCCCGTCGCGGAATACTGTGCACCGGTGTGGATCAACAGCCCACACACCAAACGTGTTGAAGCTCAACTCAATCAAGCTATGCGTACTATATCAGGCACAATCAAGGCCACGCCCACTTATTGGCTACCGACACTGACCCACATAGCCCCTCCACAATGAGAGAACATGCCCTGGTCAGGGAGTATGGAGAAATTAACGCCGATCCTATGATCCGCTCTCACGTTGGAAAAACCGGCAGAACAATAAATAGACTATGCTCACGAAAACCCCCTCTAAAAACGGCAGAAACCTTCATCGAAGAAAATTTCAACATACCTGAGCGGTGGAAGGAAGACTGGGAGAAGAAGGCCACACCTACCAACCGGGATATGCCATGCGTTACAAGCAAGCCATAGTATTTTGACCAACCAAAACGAATCTGGACAACACTTAATAGAATAAGGACAATTTGCGGCAGGTGCTCCGACTCACTTTTCAGGTGGGGAAAAATACTTTCCCCAAATTGTGACTGCAGCGCTGAAAGACAGACTATTAAACACCCGGTAGAGGACTGTCCAATTACTTCCTACAGTGGCAACCCATCCGACTTCCTGATTGCGACAAGAGAGTCAATAGAATATATTTATAACCTTAATGTTTGTTTGTGAAATTTAATTTTTTCTTTGTTATATACTTACCTGTGATGTAGCCATACGCTAAATAAATAAGAACTACTAAATATATTTGCGACAGCTCACCTGCTGCTCGCACATAAATAAAATAACTCACGGAATTTTTTTATACCCTTTCGGTGATATATCTCATTATCACTAATGGGAATAATCCTAATATTAGTTTGCATTCTCAACATTATTTTCGTCTTTATTTGCATCGGATGACTTGTCAATTTTCCCGGAGCTGAGGTTAGAGTGATCTATGTTATTCAAAGTTGGCATGTTCTGCGACACAGCTGGCAGATCTCGTGCACTTACGAAAATCGGAAGTGTCAAGCGCATCAGCGCCTCGGCCCTGGTAGTTAGCACCATGCTTCTGGTCTTCTGCTGTCTTCTCTTCCTCGGACTCGGACTCGAGAAATCCCAGTTCGATGACAACGACTTTTTCCGTATCTGTTTTGGCGATTTTTTTAAGTAGCTCTGCATTTTCTTCTAACAGCTTATTCTTGCTTTGAGGTTCTGCAACAATCATGTTTAGGTACCTGATTTGTTGATTTGGATTCAATGTTTTCGTTTATTTAACTTCACCATATGCATCCGTTTCATGGACATAGGGGCCGATTTTTTATGCGGCTTGCCTCAGCCATGCGGGATGCAATATTTCTACGCACTTCACACACTTAACGTGGCTTTCTACTTTTTATTGCAATGAAAACACGTTTTCTCCGTTATTTTTGGCAGCACACTACACTTGCATCGATCGCTTTACTTTCCGCCATCTTTAATCATCTTTAATATACAATAGAACCAGTGAATCTACTAGAAACACAGAAATTTACCTATGTAGAAACTAGTAATAATACCGACATTTTACCATTCGAGCCAAGAGACCGATATTCGCGAAGAGCGCGATTCTCAGTAGCCTCGCTGGTTCAAGGCTTTAAGGGAGATAGAAAATACTAACATGGCGATTAATTAATTAATGCATGGCTATAAATTCTCCATGTAACGCTAAATGACTAGTCAAATTTGCCGTAGGCAAATAGAAATAAATTATCAAGAAAATTAGATGATTAGTGCACATTGTATTCTGTAAAGCAATACAGAGAAAATCAGTTTGTGAATAAATAATAATTGTAAAGAATTTGCACAATAAGTTTAAACCGGTTAAATTACGTGTCTTGTCAGAACTATTAGGGACCAAATTATATTTTATTGATAAAGTCTCGTGGTTCAAGGAGGTCCTTAAATTATTTTTCTTATGTCCATGAGAAAATTAAATTCAATTCAATTCCAGGCGTTAAGAGATATTAATTTAAAGAATCTATAAAATGTATTATAAGACAACTCACAAGGAGCAAAGGTAAAATATTGCCATCTTAATGAAATTACATACTTTAAAACCATTAAACATTAAAATAAGGCCTATTATTTGCATCATTGGATAGGTTAGCAAATTGTATACAGTAACTGTCAGAGACGGCATTGGTTTCCTAATATTAACTATAAATTAACAAAGAGACGTGCAAATGGTGATATTAGCCCACTGTACGTGGAAACGAACTACCGCCATAACCTCGGAGTATTACCGCCATTCTTTTAGGAGATGTCTCAAGAAAATTTACCCGTCAGTGATGATTACATTTTGTATTTTAGAAGCAGAAATATCATCACGTGATATTTTTAAAACTTTATTTTAAAGTAAGGACTTCTTATTGGTAAAACTATAAAACATCAAAATTAATTATTTTAGGGCCAGACAATAGTAACATACATAATGTTTGGCAATATCCCACCCAGAATAATCAGCATGTGCCTAGTTGTTTTATTTAACATGATCTATACCACAACGCGTTATCCTTGCCAGACTCATCATGAATAAGACAAATATCACTGATGCTGCTCTCTCTCCATGTGGAATGTTTAAACAAGGTTCCAAATCATCCATCTCATCGTTATCAGCCTTAATACTTTCCACCGATTCATCTAAGGTCAAGTCAAATGTCATATGTTTCCTACCATTACTTTTTTCGTTTAGTATATTTCTGATTTTTTTGGCATTTTTGTTCTAATTTTGCTCTCTAACAATTTTCTTATAGGCAATTTCTATTTTTTTTATCAGTAGACTCAAATATACTTAAATGGGGTGCTTGTCATTGTCGCAGAATGTTGTTTTCGTTTATTTCATATTGAGGAGTTCTTCAAAGGTGTAGAAGTCAGCTCACGGAAAAGTTGTTTGATCACTTGTTTTATGGTAGCTGATGATCCTACTTTAGTTTGCATCGTCATTAATTGGAGTGAATACGATTCAATTACTCCAGAAGGGCTTGCTTCCTCTGAAGGTAAATAACACGGCTGAGAAACGTCTGTTCTTGCTTTGTTTACTTCTTACTGCTTTAAGTTACTGACATTTTCTTGATCGACTGTAGTAATGCATTTAGCGCCAGTTTACCTAAGCAACGGGCAGCAAAATTTTAGGGGCGGTAGGCGCAAAGCGCGTACCGCTGCTAAAATTTTAATATTTCTGCTTTATTGCTTTTTAAAACCCTTAAACCATAATGAGAAAAAGTCACATTTTAGATTGGAGATTACTACCCTCGCGTAAGTAATTAGGTCCATCTCTATAACCACGCTGCCATGACCCCACGTCGGTCTTCTGGTTTTGATGCATTAAAAGAGCTAAAAAGTAGCTACGTTTCATCAAAAACTTTGATTAATATGGAAAGAATGCCAATGAGAAAAATGCTAATCGCTTTGGTTAAGTATTTTGCAGAAGCTAGACGAGGTTATAATAAAGCGGTATAAAAAGAAAATATGACAGGTCCGCGTCTTTTCATTAGTAGAATATCTTGATTTTTTACGTGAGCGCTTTGACCATTATGAGGTCTTGGAAATGTCGCTGACAGAAAACGAAAATTATGTTGAAGTATATATAGACTTGTATGTCGCCCCCAAAAAAGGGGTCTTCTAGTTGGTAAACTGCAAATTGGGTCTTGGCTCCGGTCTGTGACATTTTTTTGCTTTTTTCTCCCAGGTTATACTCATCTTTTAACCTGGTACCACTTTGATGAGCCAGTAGGCAGAAACACGTGTCAGTGGTTTAATCTTAATTAATATTTTTTCTATCCTTGTTTTGCGTACCATGCCTGTTATTGTCTTTCTGTTGTTTATTTCATACGCGTTAACTCTCACTTT
>MU183221.1:198332-220169 GCA_016904865.1 Pissodes strobi | reverse complement strand
TAATACTAAACTGAGTATTATGAATAAATATGACACTTGTAACCCTTATTTTTTTACTTAATAAAATTGAAATGGAAAATACTCTCAAACTTCTAAAACTAACTATACTTATTAGAATAAAATAGAGTGCGAACGGGTTACAGTCAAAAATGCGAATGAAGCAGTAAACAAAAATTAAATGTGCTCACTGCGATTTGAATTATACTAACAAACTGTTATTTATATACGAGGGCATGACAAATCATTGTTACATTTATTTTTCGTCTTTGCACAATTACGCAGAATCAAACAATATATTCGGAATTGAAATATATTATATCGAAATGAATATAAGTAATAAGCAACAGTTAACGATACGAGCTATTCGAACCGTTCTCTAGTAATCTCGTCTAATCGTACATCCTACCAAAGAAATATACTATTCAATCACAAAAAGTGTTTACATAACACAATCAAAAGGAGGAAATATATACCGGTCGGCCTGCATATTTATTAATGTTTTACATAGAATAAAACGTTTATACCATATAAAGGAATATAAAAATAGAAATAAATGGTTATAATGCCTTCGTATCATTCGTTTTTCGATATTTGATCCCCGTATGGGGCACATGTGGGACTATAAACTACAATTCGATTCGATGCAAATATTGCAAATCAAAAAACAAAGTTATATTTAATTATGATCCACTGACTCATACTGCAGATCTATATGAAAATTTAAGAGTATGGCAATTACATAAGGTATTAAAATTTGAACAGAATAAACTTATTTACAGGATAATAAATAAAACTCAAAATTAAAATATTATCATAATATTTTCAAAGGATATTCATAGCCACAATACTATAGAGTTTATAGGAAATCATACTGTTATTATTACTAAAATGCAATTATCCTCGATACCAGTGTTCAAAAACACTGTCTAGAGGAATAAGGACTATGTATATTGTAATTATTGCTATTACTCTATTAACAAATACTTTTCAAAAAAATAAAAATAAAATAAAAAATTAAAATTTTGAGTAAGTCGAAGAGTGTCCTTTTCTCACGAAATTAACCTCTAAAAACTAGCCACAAAGGCAAGCTGACGCATAATTTACGAGCGACTAAATCCCAAGTTGGGTATTATTATAGCTTGCATGGCCCTCCGTTGGCTTTGCTTGCAACGGAGGCTCAATCAACAAGAACTAAAAGTGCTAACCAAAACTAACCCAAAATTAAGGGAAAAAGGCGGAATGTTATCGTTCGGCTTTGTCGAAGCAATGTAATACCGGAACGCATTATTTTTAAACCATTCGTGTTGACATGAGCCGTCCGGTGAGGGAAAAAATTGGAGTAAACATTGCTTGCAGGAGATGTTAATAACTAATAATAATACCTATTTACAAATTCGCATTTGCAGATGCGAATAACTTTAACTAAAATTGGCCTTCACATTTGCAGATGTGAAGGGCCCCCAACAGCCTCCACCCCAGTAAGTATATTATGTAAAAGTAGTTAGAGGCACACTATATCCCTACACTTGCCGATGTAAAGGATATATGTACTGACAAAAATAAAACGGTATAGTGCTATGTATTTGCAGATACAAAAACAAATAACCACCATACTATTGCAACCCTCTTACATAAAATCATTGCATTGGAGGTAGCGAATTATTACACTCTTGGTTTCTATTCAAAACAGAAATTACAGTATTTGCAGATACTGTAAATATGCTAAAAAATCGTTGCATTTGCAGATGCAGTCGAAAGCATGAATAGTTCGTTGTATTAGCAGATACAATGGATCGTACCCACTGTCTGCAATTGCAGTTGCAGATAGTGAACATATTCATGAACCTATTTTTCTGTTCAAAAACAGAAATTGCAGCATTTGCAGATGCTGTAAATAGGCTAACAGATCGTTGCATTTGCAGATGCAATCGATATCATAAGTAGCAAAACCAAGGAAACTCTTTTGCATTTGCAAATGCATTAGAAGATCCTCTCACGCTAGCTGAGGAAATAACTTAACCAAATCAAGACTATCAAGACTTACCAACATCAGAAGCACCAGATGGTCCTGAACAAAGTAACGACCACCTAGCTGTGTAGGTGTAGGATAAAATAAAAAAAAAAATAAAAAAAAAAAAAAAAAACCGACAAAAAGACACCTGCGAGGCCAGAACTACATACTCAGATAGTTTAGACGGGACAATTACTTATTAAAAGGACTAAAGATTAAAAAAAAAAAAAAAAAAAACAGTATGATAGAGAAGTATCCACCAGCTGCTAACTGCAATGTCCTCAGACCATCAAAATTACATCTCGAAGAGAGTACTAAATCCTGCCAAGACAACTACTGTATCAATTACAGAAACAACTATAGTCCGTGGGATTAGTGCCTTAGCCCTCCCTTTCAATAATTTAATTAGCCAACCGTCTGAACTAGAATTATACGTTCAAAATTAGCAGAGAAAAAAGGTAAACAGTTTAATAGTAGAGTGGGTACAGGATTATAAAATCCCTTTCAATAGGACACCACTCCGGTTAGCAAAGTAGAAGACTACATAGGACGGCAAAAAATTTAATTTCAAAATACGCATTCTTGGAGAAAACTGATCTCTTAAAGATGCATGTTTCCTTATCCCTATGCACAGTAGTCAAAAAAAGTTGTTAAGATTCGTTTTTTTCAACGTACTATACCAATTTCATTGTGTTTCATTTGGTTTATGTACAGCTCCATATCTTTTCACAAAACTGAAACCAGTTGTAAGATATGTAAAATTAAAGGGTATAAAAACTGTACTCTACTTAGACAATTGGCTAGTTATTGGTAATTCAAAAGAGAATTGCTTAAAAGTATAAATAAAATTACATAAACATTACAAGATTTAGGTTTTATATAAAAAAAGCGTAGTTATTCCCCCTCAACCATGCTCACTTTTGGGGTTTATACAAGAGAAAAGGGACCTACTGGCAGAACAGTCTATTATCTTTTACCCTGAAAAATACTTACTCACATCTCCTTGCAGAGATAAACAACCATTGTGGAAGAAAATTTCTCTGGCGGTAGGGAAATTACGAAGTTTCCTGAGAAATTAAACTGATTATTTTTTATTGCAAACTATAGAACCGTAAAAAAAATAAAATTAAAAAAAAAAAAGAGATCGATACGTATTTTTTTATTTCCGCTAAAGATGAATATTACAAGAGCTATACCAGTTTTTAGTTTTGTATGTATAGATATACCATGCATGGTGTGACGTAACAATTCATGTGTATTATGACGTCATAAGCACATCTCAAGGCGTTGTATCTGCCTCATTTTTCCCATTTTTCGGGTTAAGGAAAAAATAAAAAACATATGTTTACTTATTTTTTATGGGCTATCAAAATCAGCAGTAATAAAAAAAAAAATTAAAAAAAAAAAAAAATTGATGAAACTTCCTCATTGTCAGGAGAGCTATTCTATAACAAAGCGTACCTAATGAAGCGATAAAACTGATTATTTCTTCATTGACAGATAGCGCCCTCAAACAATACGGAAATACTTACAATAAATAGGGAATTTCTGTTTTTCTAAGCGCCAACAAATATATAATAAAACCGAAAACTTATTCTTGAGCTCCTAAATATTCAATTGTCTTCGGAGTCATCCTACTCAAACAAAAGACGAAGCGGTTATAAAAAGTTTTCTCAATGGAACATTTAACATAAGACCCCCAAAATCAAAATACTCAATTACTTGGGATTCCTACCCAGTTCTACAGCGCTTAAAGAGCATGTACCCTCACGAATTCTTAAATCTACAAATCTAACTTTAAAGCTAGTAACACTCTTAATACTAATAACGGCACACAAATCACGGACAACCCGGAAGTAAAAATAGACAATATTTTTAAATATGAATACATAATTGAAATCAGATTCCCGGATAAAATAAAAGCAAGTGGCATAAACAGGCTTCAACCTAGTTTGATATATTATTTTATTAATCAACCTGAACTATGTATAGTCACACTATTAGAGACTTACATAGAACGCATAAAAGGAAAAAGGGTGCTACCAGTCAATAAAAGGTGAATAGTTCGTTGTATTAGCAGATACAATCGATCGTACCCTCCACTGTCTGCAATTGCAGTTGCAGCTAGTGAACATCAAAAACAGAAATTACGGCATTTGCAGATACTGTAAATATGCTAATAGATCGTTGCATTTGTAGATGCAATCGATACCACAAGTAGCAAAACCAAACAAAATGTAATACTCACTCACAAAAAGCCCTATCACCCAGACAACAGTCAAACCATTAGCAGATGGGTCAAGTTAATACTAAAAGCCAGCAGTATAAACACGGAAATCTTTGGGGCACACAGCACGCGACACGGGGCAACTTCAGCAGCTCAAAGAATGGGAGTTACATTACAAACCGTTCAGAAGACAGCTGGCTCGACAGAAAAATCAAAAGTATTCTCGAAATTCTATAAAAAACTTAACGTGGGTAATCCCACTGGATTGGCATCTTGTTTATTGAACCATAAACTCTAAGGAATCATATAAATATTAAGCTACAATTATAACTTACTTACCAACTTGTTATCATATTACATAAAAATATTGGTATAGTATTAAAAATAAGTTAAAGGTTAATATCAGTTAAGCGTTAAACATGATATATGTACCTTCATGATGTGTGTTATTAAATCTAATGATTATAAATTTGAATTTTAGTTTATAAAAAGGGCCTTACAAAGCTAGGACTACAGAAAACTCGCAGTTTTCAGTTAATGTAGATTACATCGCAAATACTTTAAACATCTACAAAGTGTAATGAGGGATGGCGGAGATGCGAAGGATAATTACAAGATCAATCGACTTACCTGTAAGGAAGATCGATCGGAATTATCCGAGCATCTCCGCCATCCCTCATTACAAACCCACCCAGTCTTTACCTTCTCCCTTTCACCCCAAATGCAATGTAATCAAAAATCTCACGAACCAAAATTGTAATGACGCATCAAGGCGATGCATGAGCTCGAGCGGCTAGCCAGGGTCGGCTGAATCACCATGTTTTTAGATAACTTCTTTAAAAATTGTACCGATTGGGAAAAAGTTGTATACTACAAAGTGTAATGAGGGATGGCGGAGATGCTCGGATAATTCCGATCGATCTTCCTTACAGGTAAGTCGATTGATCTTGTAATTATAAAGTATTTATATTATTTACTATGTAATAATGAACATTTTTACAGTTTGCGTTACATACATGTTTTGTATCCTCGTACCATGTATCTCTGTTATTTCATAATTATGAAAAAAGTTATTGATGACCCAAATAGCCAAATATATGCAGCAAGTGCCTTAACTTCATACACGTTCATAATAACAGTATTTCACAAGAGTACTTATCTTCTTATTAGCCAAATAAAAATTATAATGATTGATAGAGATGAAGGTATTGCAGTAAACATTATGATAAACGATAGTAACCATAGATAAACATTAAGGGGGAAAGTAACGAATCATACAATGCCCAAAATATACCTACTAATCGAAGTAATCAAAGTAACGAATATTTGCAATGATTACTTTATACCAAAGTAACGAGTAGTCAAAAGTAACGAAAATCGACACCACTAATACAGTAACCGAGTTCGGTAATCCTGTCAAAGATGTGACGGATTTTTTTGTCACGTGACCACAGATCGGACGGAGTAATCTTGAATAAACGAACGGTATAGAATTCAGGGTTGCCAGACCGTTCGGCTCGATTTCCCCAGTCGAACTTAAAAAATCCCTCAAATTTAGGACTTTTTGAAAAAAATCCCCAAACCATTTTTTTTTTGTTTTCGTAGATTATGATATTTTATTCCTGGATTTTTATAATTTTTTGTGGCAAAAATATTTTCCCCATATCTCTAAAATATCCCCAAAATAGGCTCTGTTACAAATAAAGCCTCAAGAACTAGAAAATATTTAGTGCAAATAAAAGCTAATGTGTCCAGGAATTTTTTTATTTTTCAAATTAAAGAGAGAACTTATAACCAACAGTAAAAACAAGATAAAAAATTAAAAGGTGTGTCCTTAAGACCGTACGACAGGAGTGAAAACTCCAATAATGCGATATTAAAAGCTAAATCAAAATAAGAAAAAAGTTTCTTGAAAGAAGGCTTCGGGTATCGAACCCGTTACCTCTAGCACTAAACTAAATTAAATTAATTAATAATAAATTAAATATTTTTATGACACAACTATAGATGGCGTCAGCGCAGCTCGGATATAAAGATTAGTAAAATATATATTTTTTACATTTTATGATCAGAATAATTTGATTTTTGTGTTTTTATCTGATTTTGTGATTTAAGAGATCAGATCCAAGTCGAATCGCGTCAAACTGAAAATTCCCTGTTATTCCCCAGGTAAATATTGTTTCCCCAGTAGAAATCCCCAGAATAAAATATCCCCGAAAAATACCCCAAAGAAAAAAAATCCCCTAATTTTTGGGGAAAATCCCCTAATCTGGCAACCCTGGTATAGATGGGTGCGATGGGCATTTAAAGATCCTTTACACAAATAGTGCACTATGTAAAAATCGACCTCTGCTATTGGTCGATCCATCTCGTATTACGATATTTCTGCAGTGTTGCCATTCGTAGCGACTTGTCGCGAAAATAGCGACTTTTTGATGACTGTGAGACATAGCGGCGATTTACAAAAACAAGCCTATTTGTAGCGACTTTTTCGAATTTTGAGTTAGGTTAGGAAGTTTTGTTAATCACTGTTTTGCGATTTGGAATTATCGTATTTATCTTGATATTCAAATTATAATTGAGGACCGGGAGCCACTGTCATGTCTGCTCTATCGGCTCGGCTCGGATTAGATCGCATCAGTTGTGGTCCGGGGTCCGGAACTTCCCTGAAATCGATCGTTCTGGTCAAAACCTTTTGTTTTTATTCCATGTTCCATAATTTGTGTGTTCGTCTGCCTAAACGCAATTTAGTGCATTTACCTTCTGCTATAGGCAGTATACTTTATACCAACTGCTAATCAATATTTAACTAATACATGATAATCAAAATACAACAATGATTGGTTTTGTATTTTGTCCAACGTTTTTCTTATTGGGTAGTGACTAACTAAATTAGTTTTTGATGTGTTGTGTGTTATGTTGTTAGTTTTAGTGAAAACACTATTTTGTTTCTCCTACGTTTTTATTAACTATTTTGTCCTTCCAATTTTTTTTATACAGCAAAATAAAAAATCCTATTCTGTAAAAAACACGTTTTTTTTTTTTAGGATACTACGCCTCTGTCTGCGTCAGAAGAAAGTAGCGACAAAGTAGCGACTTTTCACACCAGGTTGTAGCGATTTTTGGCTTTGCCGCTCTGGCAACACTGTATTTCTGCGTGATGCATTTCGATGCAATAGTGATGGGCGGTCCGGGTCCGTTGATGGATTCGGTCCATCTGAATCAGTCCGTCAGTGGACCCGGTCCAATGGATTCGGTCCAGTGGACCGATTCAGGCTTCACCTTCACTGCTCCTTCTTGGCATGTCACATACCTATCGAGCGCTTCCCGGTCCGGCGGGTCCGATAACCGCCGCGCCGTGAAACACAAACGTTTGTGTTTTGCCGACGGGAGTTTTTTGCATAACCTGCATTATTCTTTCTAAGATTTTGTGAGGTTTAAATTATTTATTTAAATTGAAAATAATATTGATATTGAACACCATACGAATTTGGTTTTAAATAGGCAGCATAAAATTATACAAAATCAATAATTTCCATATCAAATGGAACTGAGCTCTTGTAGTTTATATTTTATATACAGTGTGTCCACTTAAGTTCGCACCATATGGGAAACTTTTTTATTATCAATTTTACGAAAAAAAGTTATTCTTTATAAAAAGTTCTGCTTGGTCCAAAACCTAAAATGCAACCATCAGATATCAAATTTCTTCAGTACGTATACGACATTTGTCAGAAAATATGAATTTTTCCCAACAGTAAAGTAAATTTATTTTTGAAAATATCGAAAACTTTAGCTAGTTATCTCTTTATTCGTTAAACATTTGATAACTTTTACGTCTCTTAACTTCAATGTTGCATTATTTTGATGATGCATTAAAATAATTGATGATATTGTAAAAATAAATAATTTTGATATTTATCAATTATTTTAATGCATCATCAAAATAATGCAACATAGAAGTTAAGAGACGTAAAGGTTATCAACTGTTTAACGAATAAAGAGATAACTGATTAAAGTTTTCGATATTTTCAAAAATAAATTTACTCTACTGTTGGGCAAAATTCATATTTTCTGACAAACCTCGTATACGTACTGAAAATAATTGATATCTGACGGTAGCATTTTAGGTTTTGGACCAAGCAGAACTTTTTATAAGGAATAACTTTTTTTCGTAAAATTGATAATAAAAAAGTTTCCCATATGGTGCGAACTTAAGTGGACACACTGTATAAAGGAATATAAATATATTTTGTTTTAAAAAATGTCTGCTATTTTCCTTAGTTTTTTTAAAAATGTCTATTGTACTACATTTTTTTAATGTAGACAAAATATTATTTAAAATTTTAAAACAAAAGCAGCCATTAAAAATTTTCTTATAATAACAAATGCATACGCCATTATTACGCAAAAGGTTTCTCTGGTTTCTCAAACAAAATTCGTAGCGGCGTTACGGACTCGGACCGAATTGTATTAATTCAAGGAACTCGACTCCTATAAATCGTTGCTTCACCCGAACCGATTCACCACGACATCGCTTGCAGTCCTCGCACCGTAGTTAAAGCAGGTAGTGGACCGGGTCCGAATGATATGATGGACTCGGTCCGACTCGTTCCGTTACTGGATTCGTTCATTTGGACCGGGTCCATCCGGACCGACACACCTCTATGATGCAATCGATTTCTATCGAGAGCCCTAGTGGTGTAGAGGTTTAGATCGTTGGGTCTCACCTAGAAAACGCGGGTTCGAACCCCGTTGCTTTTTTTTATTTTTTTTTAAAGATTATGTTTCTAAACAGCTTTTTTTCTTGATTTTGGGTTTGTCTTGGGTTAGATTGGGTTAGCACCTGGTTAGTTTGCTTTTCTTGAGCCCCCGTAGCGAGCGAAGCGAGCGGAGGGCCATGCGGATCGACCAATGGGAAAGGTCGATTTTTATATAGTGCACTATTTGTGTAAAGGATCTTATAATGCCTCTAATTTATCCAGATTCCAGTTATCCTTTAGATTCGTTCCCGTTCCCGGTTCCCGCAAATAGCAATGAAATTTAATGTAAATAATTATATTTCATAGGCAAATCTGGCAAATAGTCAGATAAAAAATTCGAAAAGTTTTTAGATATAAATATAATATTTATCTATGGTTAAGACAAAAGTGCATCATCAAGAAAGAAAAACTTCTCAAGTTAAAAATCAACCGAATGGTTCATATAAACATTGACTTTATAATACGTTTATTTAAAATCAATTTAAGGTCTATGTAGCAGAAAAATGTGTTTTTTGATCGGCAAAATACATTTTTGTTAAGCGTGCAAATTGAGGTAAATTTGGTGCCTAGGATAGGTGGAAGTTTACTGTTTAAACTATGGCTCTGTCACCTAAACAAACCGGCAAGTTTATCGCCGACAATGCAATGCACGTGAAAATAAAACCCCAAGGAATTGCGAAGTTAGGGGATGTTCTTGTGGAAGAAATAAGTTCTGGTCGCTTAAAATCTTCAAATTTTAGTCAGACAGAAGTGCATCCAAAAGCAGACTCATATGCTCTTGACTGGTTATTTGTTGTAGACACCTTAAACTTTTGTTTTTGGAACGAAAAGGAAGAGGAACGTGAGTAGAAATGTATTCTAGAGTGTAGAGTCTATGATTATTTTTTTTGGATTGCCAGCGTTGCCGTTAGCGTTTGATAGTCAATAATACCATTAAGACTAATTTATCTTTTTTAGAAAGTTGTATATTAGTTGTGAGTTTGGGATCAACGTTTGTTATGCATTTATTTATTCATATTTGAAATGAAATATATGTTTATTTAGGTAAATAGGTTGTTGCACCTATTATACATAAAAAAAATCAATATCCTTAATTATTACACAAGTATAAGTAACTTAAACCAAAGAAATACTAATATAACATTCCACAAGTTAACATATTCATTACATCCCTCAACATCTTTTGAAATGCCAAATGAGACAAATCAATTCCTTGTCTGCATGTACACCCTCAGCCCATTTTTAAAATGCTGAACTGAGGGTAGACCGAGGGGTAGACCCTTGACTTAATGTGGAAGACTGTTAAATTCCTGAAAGCCCCTAAAAAGCAATGAATTCATTGTACTCTTAAAATTTATTTTTGAAATGAAAAGACTGTCACTATCTCTGGTAGGGTAATCATGAACATCCTGTTGAAAATAAATAGGTGCTAAATTATTTACAATTTTTTATATAAATATCATGGTAAGTGAGTACAATCTATTGGGAAGAGAGCCAATTTAAAGAGCTTAACATGAAAGATATTTGTGTAAGGTGCTGAGTTCTCAATATACCCAATTCTCATGCCATGATTCTGGAGTTTCCGAAGTCTCTTAGTTTGATTTAAACTGAACATGTAAAGAACCAATGCACAGAAATCAAAATGAGGCTGCATAATAGTATCTTTCATTACAATTGAGTACTAATATCCAACATTTTTCGATATCCATATTTAGAAGCAAAGATCATTGCTTTTGTTTTTGTTGTATTCAATTTAAGTCTATTACTTCTCAATCTCAAGTACTCATCAGCCTCTGACAATACCCTATTTATTTTCCCTACTGCTCTACTAAGACTAGTATCATGTGTCATCGGCTAAAAGATTTATAAATTCACAATCAACAAACATATTAATATCATTAATGTATAGTGTGAATAGAAGAGGTCATAAAACACTCCCCTGCGGTACATTTATATTATTATTAATTTCAGTAGATGCCTCTCCATTGAATCTTTTTGATAGTCTGCAAACCATTCAAAAACCCTACTGGCAATACCATAATTACTTAACTTTGACAACGAAATCTCTCTATCTACCGTTTCAAATGCTCTCCTTAGATCCAAGAATACACCGACAACAAACCTATTCTTATCAAAATCATTTTTGATTTCACATAATGTTTATTGATGAGCAGATATGCACGAGTGCCCCCAGCGAAAACCAGAGTTAGTTATCAGGATTTCATTAATTGTAATGTGTTCCAAAACCTGATCATATACTGCCATCTCCAAGACGTTTTTGATAGGGACTAATGTTTTTATTGGTAGAAATTCAATGACATTCATTGTGATATTGACCTTTCGTATTGGAACAATAGTACTACATTTTAATTTATCAGACATTTTACCAGTATTGAGAGATATGTGTTCAAAAGATTTAATATAACATGACCAATGGTCTCGAATAAGGATTTTGACATTTTAGCATTCAACAGTTCATGAACAGAACATTTATTATAAAGTCCATTGATAATTTTTTGAGCATCAGACATATTTAACAATTTAAACTTAGAAATCTCAAAACTTAAATTAGCATTAAGATTTCTTATCATTTTGCATGCTTTCGCTAATTTTTTTTATACGGTCAGCAAAATGCAAATTAAAGTTTGCTGCAATCTCTAAAAGTTTTCCTCTCATTATCAAAGTCAAAGGAAATACAATTTGTGTTACACTAGAACTATACGCACCAATCACACCCTTCAGCATCTTCCACATTTCTTTAGGGTTACCTCTAGACATATCTATCTTATCAACATAATACTGGCCCTTCTTTATCCAAAGAAGATCAACCACATTGTTCCTGTGAGACTTAAACTCTTACCACTTGTCTTGTTTTTCAAAATCATTTGCATTTTTAAAAATTTTAAAAGCCTTGTCGCGATCTTTTATTTTATCAAAAAATTCATTTTAAATGATGTTGACCTCTCCGTGCCAGGGGCATTTCTTGCAAAATATGCAGATGACAAATCAGCAATAATAACTGATAAATCGCAGGAGGGGTTGATCAGCCGGTGTTCTCTGGCTCTTCGCGATTTTGGTGCTTGGGTTCACAGCAACTTGTTATATTTTAATATGGAAAAACCTCTTTTATACAATTTCATAATCCCCAAAAAAAGTAGAATCGTTAAGTATATTGTTTAATAACACAGTGTGTAACTAAGTAGATTATACAAACATTTAAGGTATTTATGTGGACAAGAATTTTAGTTGGATACAGCACTGCGATTTTCTTGTCTTAAAATTGCATTTTGCAACTTTTCAATTCCGAAACTTCAAGTATATTCTGAAAATTAAGCTGAATTTAATGATTTATTACACATAAGTAGAATCGCGTTTGTGCTACGGAATTTGTCTTTGGGGTTGGTCAACGAGTGTGGAAGAAGTGTTTCTGGTCCAAAAACGTGTAATAATGTGTATTGCCGGAATAAAAAGCACTGAGTCATGCTCATCGTAAAAATGCCCGTTTAGTAATTAACATTCAAAACGTAACTGTATAACTGTATATTTTTAATGTACAATAAATACATTTTTACTTTTACTTTACTACTTGGTCCGAAGTAAAAGGGCTGAAATCCCTAAAACCGTGTTTAGTACAGAAAATGGCCATTATGAATTCATGCACATGCCATTTGGGCTCAAAAACGCCCCCGCAACGTTCCAACGAGTGATGGACAACATTTTACGTGGAATCGCCAACGAAAAATGTGCCGTGCACTTAGACGACATAATTGTTTTTTCAAGTTCTCTTCAAGAACATATCGATAAATTAACAGAACTATTTACGTGTTAGAGAATCAAATTTCAAAATTCAATTGGACAAGTCGGAAATTAAAAAAAAAGAAGTAGCGTACTTAGGACATGTCGTTACTCCTGAAGCCGTAAAGCCAAATCCCGACAAAATTATACCAATAAAAAATTACCCCATTCCGAATACCACAAAACAAATTAAAGGATTTTTAGGCCTTCTCGGTTATTACAGACGATTTATTGACAACTTTGCTAAAATTACTAAACCTTTAACCAAGTGTCTTAAGAAAGGCGCAAAAATCGAACATGACGAAGAATTTATATCTTGTTTTAATAAATGTAAAGACTTGTTAATAAACCAGCCGATTTTACAATACCCGGATTTTTCGAAACCGTTTAACTTAACCCTCGGATGCGTTCTTAGTCAAGGACCAATAGGTCAAGATCTACCGATCGCCTACGCATCGCGAACGTTAAACGATTCGGAGCAGAAATACTCTACGATCGAAAAGGAATACCTATGTCTTGTTTGGGCTACGAAATATTTTCGTCCATATTTGTTTGGCCGTAAATTTAACATCATCACGGATCATAAGCCATTACAATGGCTTTTTTCCTCTTAAAAGATCCAAGCTCTAAACTAGTTAGGTGGCGAATAAAATTAGAGGAATTTGACTATAAAATTATATACAAAAAGGGCAAACTTAATACAAACGCGGACGCCCTTTCTCGGATCGAGTTACACACAAAAGAAGCAAAATTCGACCTTGGTGAATATGCTAATCAAGTTACGCAAAATCTTAATCATAATTCCGAAGTTCAAATTCCGGTCGAGAAGTCAAATCCAACAACCTCTAACAATATCAACGAAAACATAGATGAAATATCCACTATACTATAGTGAATATTTCATCTATGTTTTCGCTATAGTACACGCGGATGTACACGTACACAGATCAGCTGATGATGACGTCCCTGCCCATTCAAATGCAGAAGATCCCGTCGTAGGAATATCTATCTCTGATATTCCAGTAAATTACGGAGCGAATTAAATAATAATTAGAGATGTACTGCATTCTCCCGCTAAACCAAAAATAATTATTTTATTCGAGAAAAAGTGAAGAATTAACGTACAAGTTTCAAAAAATAATTTTGTTCAAGACATTTTAAATTTCATAAAAGAATATGTCACCCCCGATAAACAATATTACTTATACTTCGAAAATCCAAATACTTACGAAGCTATTTGCGAAGTAATAAGAACAAATTTTAAATGGCCATCGATAAATCTTAGGCGTTGTTTACTTAAACTTATTTATGTAACCGAAAAATTAGATATTCCCGAAATTATACAAAATTACCATGAAGGAAAAACGAACCACAGAGGGATTGACAAAACGTAACAAAATATTAAAGACAAATATTACTGGCCTAATTTACGAAACTCCATTCAAACTTACGTAAGTGATTGCGGAACCTGCCAAATAAGTAAATATAACCGTAATCCCGTTAGAATACAAATGAACATTGCCCCTACAGCATCGAGACCTTTTGAAATTGTCCTACTTATACATTAGAAAAGACTAAATTTTTGACTATCGTTGATAGCTTTTCTAAATATGCGCAAGCATATCCTCTAAAATCAATGGCGTCGACTGAAATTGTAGACAATCTTATAATTTATTTCTCTCATCATAAAGTGCCAAAACAAATTATTATTGACAACTGGACAGAATTTAAAAATTCAGTGATTATTGAACTTCTACAATTACATAAAGTCAATATACATTTTTACCAAATGAAACACTTTGTATTCCATGCAAAATTTTGCATGGAATACAAAGTGTTTCATTTGGTATGATTCATACATGCACACAGCCACCACTCTTCACTTAATATACATTTTTGTTCTCCTCACCATCCAGAATCCAATGGCATTGTAGAGAGAGTACATTCGACTCTTGCAGAGCATGTACGACTTCTGAACAATCAAGATCAATATAGAAATACTTCTATTATCCAAAAAATTATTTGCGCAATTTTAGCCTATTCATTCGTCAACAAAAAACAAACCCACTGACATAATCAATGCATATGATAGCCAACCAGTACATTAATGACGATAATCCTTTTGATATAAATATTGACAAAGTACTAGTTAGTGATTATATAAACAATCATAAAGAAAAAACAGAAATCTTGTATTCCCAGATTAATGAACGCCTAATGGCAAATAAAGAAAAAGTAATCAATAAATTAAACGAAAATAGAGAAACCCCCGAAATTTTCAAACCCGACCAAAACGTCTATATTAAAAAACATATAAGGCAGAAAACTGCTGACAAATTCGTGAAACCATCTGCGTTAAAACGCAAAACTGCGAAAACCAGTTCTCACGAAAAAGTACACCTCAGTAATATAAAACGTCCTTTGAGAAAAAGATATAGCTTTGCTAAGTAAGTTATTTCTATTTTTCAGAATACTTCGCATATCGTACGGATTCGACGAGAAAATTACAGTGAGAAACATAAATGACAAACCGGGTTTAATTCCGCTTAAAGTAGGAAATGCAAAAGTGCAAGAATTTACTTACACGTTAATTCACTATTATGACTTAAATCCTATTATCTTAGAAATTAATCAACTCTACAATAAATCGAAAAAATTGACAGAAATGATTAATTCACATACAGAATATGCTTACGATCCGTCAAATGTCCTTCAAATATTAAATCTAACGCAAAACAGGGTTGAAACAAAAATAAAAGAAATTATGCCCCTTCCGAATAGGTTAAAAAGAGGGTTAATTAATGGGTTAGGATCAATTTTTAAAGCCGTTTCAGGCAACTTAGATACGTCTGATGGAGATAAATATGATAAACTTATCGCTGAATTGCAAAATAACCAAAATAAATTTGCCTCCAATATTTTAGGAGAAAACTGTATGCCTAGGTGTTATTAAAAAATTTAATTAAACTATTCAGCAAATTAGTCATAGCGAAAAATTGTTGGAATCCAAATTAAATCAAATAGGTTCTATCGTACAGAGAAGTACTTACAGAGAAAATTATGTATTTATAAAAGACGTTCTCAATCAAATCATTAATGTTTATTAGATCATAGACTATTTTGCAAGACGTTGAAAATTCGATAGCTTTCTCTAAGCTGAAAACAGTACATCCTAGCATTATTAAAATCGAAGATCTTTATCTTGAATTGCTTAAGGTTCAGAATAAAATCGGTTTGAAACAAATGCCGCTAGAAATATCACTAGAAAATACTGCTTTATTCGAAAGGTTAATAAATTTAGAATGTTTTATTTTTTGAATAGAATAACGTTTTTGCTGCGAATTCCAATAACCCTTCCTGAAATATTCGACTATTTCCATATTTAGTCTATATAGTCAGTTTAAGGCCATTATATCACGAAATAAATTTCTTCTTAAAAACGAATTGCACTACGCATATCGACGACGTCAAGAATTCCAAAGAATCAATGACCAATACTACGTCTGTCTACGTCTGTTGCAAGAAATTGACGAAAACAGCCCATGTACCGTTCAACTGTTAGATTCCACACAAGCCACATCCAACTGTCATCAGATCGGAATAAAAATCAGCAAACCAATCTTCAAGCAACTTGATCAAGCCGACCGATGGATCTTCATTACACCATTTGAAGGAATTGCCAAATTAAAATGTAACCGCCAAGAAGAAAGCCGAAAATTAGTCGGTACCTACTTGTTCACTATTTCAGAAAACTGTCAAGTAATGGCCAGCCATGAAACAGTGAGCAATAGCCAAAAGCCAATATCAACATATGATAGCCAACCAGTACTTTTTCCTGACCTTAATGACAATGCCATCACGTTGGTTCTCGATCTAAGTCTACATCTACAAGAAATTAGTTTAGATCGACTGTATGAACTCAAGAGTGAAAAAGAAGAAAATCAAACCAACCTATTCTTCAGCACCATACCCAAAGCTCCCAGCGCCTGGACGATCGCTATCTATGCCACCCTAAACTTTGCAATCATTTACTATTTCTACCACAAACGATGTTTTATTAAACCGAACACCAGAAGAAATGAAGACTTGGAACTTCAAGATGTTCAACTACCCCGTTAACGGTGAAGTTGAATCTTTGGGGGGAGGAGTTACCATTCACCCTAGACAGCCTTGTGCTGACCGTCCATTCATAAACTGCTCAGGAAGCATTCTGTTTTATATAGACGAATGTTATACTGTTGATTAGTTAGTCAGAGTTTAGCATCCTAGCTATTAAGATCAATTAGTATTTTTGTATTTTTAATTAAATAAATAATTTTTTAAAAAGGAAGCAAAATAATTTTTTAAAAAGGAAGTTTCGGCGTTCGATAAGTTAACTCATGTCCAAGCAGAGACGATTGGCGTCACACCACTGCTTAATTTTTCCTAGATCCAACTCAATATCCCGCAGCACTGAATCCTTGTCGCGCCACAGTACGATAGTGTCATTTGCAAACAGCGTAAAGCGTCCGGTAGTGGTCAAATCATTCACATATATTAAAGAAAGGATTGGCACCAATACGGAACCCTGGGGCACGTCGCATGAAGTACGCTGCTTGCTAGACGACACACCATCTATGTGGACAGACTGCTCCCCCGCTTATTCATATCGAACGTACGAGATCGCAACTTTTATAGTGGGACTGTAATATAAATGTTTATGAATTTCATATTTTTGGTTAGTGTTTCTTGGTTGCGCTCCCGAAGCGAACGGAGGGCCAGGACCAGGCATGAAGTGTTCAAATATTTAAAGACAAAACGTACATATTCTAACTAACATTTGTATTAGAGTCGCCTTATAGCCAGGTACAATCCTGTATGCTAGATATGAATATGCCTCCCGGCCATATAGGTAGCTCTCGAACCACCGAAGTGGCCCACCCCGAATCCCGTAAGCAAAGAGTTTCCGCAGCAGCACCTCGTGACTCACACAGTAAAAGGCTTTTGACAGTCACAAAGCCCTGAAGCAGTCGCCATTTGCCCATTGATACCCTGGAAAACTCCTGACAGAATACTAATTTTCAGTAGAAAGTTATTATTATTTAGGAATGATTAGTGGCGATCCTTCACTAGACTCTCAAGGAGCTTCGAGAGAGTTGACCGCTAAGAAATCGGCCTTGAATTTGAGGAAGTCGATTGATCACCACCCTTATGAATGTATTAAGGCGGCTCCATCCGCAACGGCACAAACAATATAGCATTGCGTAGCTATATTGTTTGTGGCAACGGTAAATCCGAAGGCCAACCTTGGGGCGACCGGCCTCGAGGAAAATCCCAACGTGTGTATTGAGGTTTCCTTCGAAAAATACCTGTGATGCTGACTTCTGAAGGCCCTCGATCCTAATACCAAATCTCGTTCGACTTGCCTCTGCTTCTCTCGTCTGGCGGGCCAACCGGGATATGTGGGGGGTCTGGAGGTAGGCCTTGAGGCGACTCAGTGCCGTCAGTGTTTCCGTCCAATCTGGATATTTTTAGGCGACGTGTTAAATCTAGTTTTCTTTTGACAATTAAATGTTTATGTTGTAAAGTTTATTTGGTCATGGCCCGTGCAAAACTTAATCATGAGGAATTTATAGCTCTATTCAGAGATTCGGCGTGCGTGTGGAAAACTACATCAAAATGTTATCATGACCGGTTAAAAAGGGAAGCTGCTTACCAAAGATTGGTGAAAAAAATGAAAGCCTTTGGCAAACAAAGATTGTGTAATTAAAAATAATAATAATATACGTAGCAGTTTTCGGAAAGAGTTAAAAAAGATAAAGGAATCGATGAGAACAGAAAGCGGTACCAGCCAAAATTGTGGTATTTTCAACTCTTACAATTCTTGAATGACCAGGTACTTTCCACAGCTAACAATAAACCAACAACAATGCAAGAGCACCGTCTGTCGATGACATCACGCCCAAAAACATGGACAAACTGGAACGCCTCAAGGCTGTCCGCCACATTGTCCGCAGTGTGTGGAGACCTCTGTTTTTAGGTTCGCCTCGAGGTCTGGCGCCTCAAGGTTGGCCTTAGGTTTTACCGTTGCGTGTGGAGTCTCCTTTTACTTTAGCTAAATTAAAGCAACATGGAAGGAATTAGACATGAAAGAAATATTAATAACCTCTGATAGAGCAGCAATTGCACTATCAGTTAGACTTTCCAGTACCCTGGCAGATATTCCATCGTCTGTCGCTGCGTTTTTGTATTTCATAGAACTTATGGTTTTTCTGATTTTACGGGAAATAATTGGAGTTTAGTGTATTATCCACATTTACATTAATGGGTCTGTGACTGGATGAGGGTTTTTAGTTAGACTATTGCCATTCGAGCAGTGATAATCGTTTAGAGAGTTGGAGAGTTTATTTGTAAAGCTTTGCTTGCTCTATTAGTGATTTCATTGACAATAGACCATCGTTCGCTCTATTTATTTTTAGAATTCGAAAAACGTTTAGACTAATACGGTTTTTAGGTATTGCGAATGACGACCCTGTAGGTTTTTTGTATAGGAAGTATCAATGATGTTTGAGTACGCTTTCCCGAGACTTTAAAAATCTCAGATTTGAGTCATAAGTATATATCCCTCGTGCCAGCCATCTTTAAATGCGCCTTGGCTTTAAATGAAGGACCGGAAAAGCGTTGTTGACAA
Organism: Pissodes strobi; assembly: GCA_016904865.1. Lineage (NCBI taxonomy): Eukaryota > Metazoa > Arthropoda > Insecta > Coleoptera > Curculionidae > Pissodes > Pissodes strobi. The sequence continues at coordinate 200,703 of MU183221.1, read as the reverse complement.
TATTTGCCAAAGTACTGTAGAAAGCTCCCAGAGGATCAGCCTCTCAAAGAACAGAATACCAGTTGAAAAATTCACACAAGTCACAAAATTGTTGAAAGCTATAAGCACTCGCCCCACTCTGCCAAACATCCTGCCCTCAAAGGAACGAAAACAATTCATAGGAATTATGGCCAGAATAGCTCTGTGATTCGAGAGATCTGGATTAAACACCTAGCAGTCGAGATGATTCTCTCGTATGAATCAGAATGTGCTTTATTGTCAAAAAAAAAACTTAGTTTCTTACTGACAAAGCTAAATAATCACAAATAACAGTCAGTTGAATACATACAACAAACTAAAATTCTAAAATCGGTATCTAAATCAAAGTCTAGAAACTACCAGAAAAGTACTTCTCTCTGCTGTAGTATGCCTTAGTAAGCAATATTTTCTTCACCTGCGTTTTAAATAAATTAAAGTTTGAAATTTCTCGAATTGATGTGGGAAATTTTAACACATTTTTTTACTATTGTCAAAAATAGAATTTTGAGTAAGTATGGAAGTTCCTATGGATACGCTAATTTTAAATGAAGAACGTGTATTGTGAGTGTTAATCGGTCTAGTCATAGGAGAATAGTTTTTGTACATCAAACACACAGTTTACAGAATAAAAACAGAGGGCAATGTTATGATTCTTTCCGTTACAAAATACGGTCTGCATGACTACCAGTACCCAAAGCCACAAAGAATCCTATGGCGCGCTTCTGCAGAACAAAAAGTGGATTAAACAAGTACTCTGCACAGCTCCCCCAGAAGCAAACACCATAACGCAAATAACTGCGTGCTTATTTTTATCTAGCTCGCCTTTATATTTCTCAAGGCAAAACAGTTAGCTGCCAGTTTTGAATAATAATGGCTCAGTATGCTTTGCGAACCTTAACTTAGCATCAATACACAAATCCAAAAATGTGTTAACATGAAAGGACGGAACAGGGTCAGCATCCAGGCATATTTGTTTTGCAAAAATTAAGCGACAATCGATTACAATTGCACCATCCCTTAATACTGACCAGATCCTTGTTAATCATGCCACTAAGAGTGAGCATCCCTACTATACCAAAAAGACTAGTATCGTCAGCAAAAGATGTACATTGGCCGGTTTCAATTATTAGTGGTAAGTCATTGATGTATAACAGGAAAACAAGTAGGCCAAGAACAGAACCCTGGGGCACCCTCGCTGAGACACTTAGCTCTTTGAGGAGCTGCCATTAAAGGCAACTATATGTTTTCTGTTAAACAGATAGGACCTAAAACACGCCAGGACACACTCTCTGAAGCCATAGGTTTGAAGTTTGCGCAGTAGTATTTCATGCGATACACAGTCAAAGGTTTTAACCAAGTCACAAAATACAATAGGTGCCACATCACCATCGTACTCTTGGTAGACAGAAATCCAAATTGGGATTTATTTAAAATATTAGTTTGAAAAAAGTTTTTTAGGGCGTTTTTCGACACATTTAGATAAGGTAGGCAGCAGTGAAATAGAACTGTAGTTAGAAGCAATATCTTCACCCTCTTTGAATCAAAAAATGGCCCTCTTTAGCAAATCTGGAAAGTTGCCGATTTATTGGTACATTCGGCCAGTAATGGTAAAGCTGCAGAGGGTAGATTAAAAAAAAATCAAATGTATCTCGTCCCAACCTGCAGATCATTTGTTTTTAAATTTGGTTAAACTGTTTAGAAGTTCCTTAGCAGTAAAAGGAATAAAGTAAAAGACATTATTAACTGAGATGCCACGCACAAGAGTCAGTGGGCCAGTATCATTAGTATAGAGGTTCGAGGTAAGTTGAGAGGCAATGGAGCTGTAATAAGATTTTATATTATTAGCTTCCAATTTGGAATTATGCTTCATAAATTCTTTACTCCACATGGAATTAACTATTCTCTGCTTGTTGCTTCCACATTCCAACACTCACCAAACTGCTGGAAGGCGGCTCTTAGGAAGGCGTTTCCTAGGTTGCATGATTTTGCTCAGCTGCTCAAGGAAATGATGGTGAGGGTTAAATTGGATGGCGAAACCATGACCCATTATTATCATGATAAAATGGCGTTGATCGAAAGGTATGAGCTTTCAGGCACAAAGGCGCTTCCTTGTCTGATTGACAGTCTGCCTTTCGATCTGCAGGCGATTGTGAGGGCATTTAGTTGCTCCTCATTTGGCGACTTGTATACTGGCTTTCTTTCCTCTTTTGACAGGTATCGGCGTGCATCAACCGGTATCGTAGAATTGAAGGGGGGAGGAAGTCTAGAATCATACACTGGTCAAGGCGACGAAGACTGCGGTCTTCTGAGGCGATTCTCAAATTGAGAGAGACGTTTGGCGAATTTGGGTACC
>MU183221.1:169171-185954 GCA_016904865.1 Pissodes strobi | reverse complement strand
TAGTCATATTTTATGAAAAAAAAAACACTGATTAAGATTAGTGAGTGCACACTGCAATATTTTGTAGGAGTTATATTATGCAATATAAATAATATAATTTTGACCAATTCTGTTTATATGTGTAGTCCCTTCTCTTATCATCGTGGACAATTACTTCCTCGCAATTTAGGATTCATATTTTCTTAATATTATCAATATTCTAATATTTTAATTTAATATTATTTTGCAAAGTAACCAAATTATTTTATTTTCAAGACATTTTACCCAGGAAAATTATAGTTACATTAAAACCATCTATAAACAATAAAGATTTGTTTGCTTTAGCTTATTAGGATTAATGGCAAAGTACAATTCAAATATTTTGCTCGGTAATCCCCCTCCTCACCGTTTCTTTGTCTAGTTTATAAACCTATTTTATTATTCTCACTTGTTTATTTTCATACTTTTATATTATTGTAGTGAATAACTTAAGTTGGAATTCTAGATATAAAAATATTCATTATTTGTTTCCATTATGGGCGCGTTCGAGATACTCACGCCATTCACTCAGTGTATACCTAAAAGTAATCTAGCCGTTCGGGTAAAGCTTTTTGTGCAGTGCCTGATTTACAATAAAAGTGCCCCTTGGCACGTTTTTCCAAGCGTCTCCCAACAATTTTCTTATCGCTATAAAAAAAAGGAAATAAGGTTAAGGTATTACCATAAGGCAAAAAAAATTGCATATAGTTTTTATTTGAAACATTGCTTGCCAAGGTAACATAAAAATAGGTGCACTGAGTACTGCATTATAAATACACCAATAATAATACTCTTTAATACAAGTAAAAGAACAAACAAAAAATGAAATGGGCAACAGTTCATTAAAAAACATAAACTTGAACAAGAAATATTTTATATTCTTTTTTTTGACAAACTCCCTTATTATTTCTTGAAAATCAACTTTATTAGTAATGTCACTGTTAATAGAAAGAACCGCCAAGTTGGTTAGAATTTCCTGGCCCTAAGTACGTTTTTGTTCGATTTAGAGTCGGTAATGATCTTACTTCTGATGTATTTTTAATTGGTAGTGTTAAAATAAATCTCGATATTTGTAAACGTGGGTCTAATAAATTTCAGATAGTGCTTGATATTGCTGATATCGTCTTCAAACTCATTAATAAAATATTTAAATTGGAGGATCTCCTCAATGATTGATTCATCTAAATCATGAGAATATAAATTTTGCAATAGTTTTGAATTAGCGCGGATCTTCGCATCATCTATAGTTTTTATATTACTTTGAAACCCATTTTTTTCTGTTTGGCTATATACTCAGACTGGACGCTTAAATTCTTGATTCAAGGAGTCCAGAATATTATTATAAACGTTAATCCTAAGATGACTTTTTCCATCAAACGTGACATCTACGCCACCGCCTTCATCAAATTGTCTTGTTCTTGTTTTTTCTTTCTTGGTCTTTTTTGTAATTTTCTTCTTTCCCCGCTCTTCATAAAAATTATAGTTATCTCTGATAGATCGAAAATACCCTATTAATTATTTATAATTTTAAAGCATTCGATAAATCTCTATCGACAGTTTGGAGTGACTTGCTGGCTTTACGACATTTTTCCAATACGTCGGACCAAGATGCAGTTAAAATTTCCATTTCTAATGATATTGTAGTATATTATCATATAAGTGTATACGAGGGCCTTTAAAGCACGCGCGACATATTTCAAAACACGACGCCCAGCGGAGTATTTTGTAAGTCGCAAACGAATGCATCATATTCTCAAAAATGTTTTACTTTTTTGAGTTACTTAGTTACTATTTAGAATAAAGGAATGTTGTTTTTAAATGTGTTCCTTCATTTTGACATATAGGACTTTAAACGGCAGGTAAATATCTAGGTAAAAAAATTGAGCGAGTCTGCTAGTACCTACTCGAGACACTGATGTGTAAACATATCCTATAACGACATCGGTTGTACAAAAATGACAGCAGCACGTTGTGTTTCCAAGCAGTCACCCATCCAAGTACTGACCACGTCCCACGTTGCTTAACTTCAGTGATTGGACGAGAACTACTTTACTTTTAACATACATTTATTATATTCACAAAATTTTACAGATCACTGACCGAAGTAGGGGGCTGGTGTTAGCCCTTTGTATATTAATTACAGCACCATGACAAAAGAGGGGAATTTTAGTTCTCTGTCTCCCTGGCCAATAACCATTATACAGAGATTTTTTGACTTCGGCCTTAGTGTCCCCTATAGGGTGTTTTGGGTTTAAAAAATTCTGAAGGAGTTAGGTTATGTCTCTAAACTTCATACATTGCAGGAAAACCATGGAAAAAACCTGCTTAAATAAATCACTCAGGTACGCCTAGGGCGACCTTGTTTTACTCGCATCACCGACAATGTGTCGTAGAACTCGATCGAATGTTTAGATCACGAGATATGTGAAAGGGGTGCTGTCAGTAGCAGCTCATCTCGCTCTACTGTGGGGCGAAGTGCGCTGGCAGCACATGAATGAACTCGTAGATGAGAGATGTTTGTTTGTTTATTGAGGGCCTACCTCCCAAAAAATACCACATTTCACGTCATAACAGTGTGTTTTAAATGCGATACTTTCGAGGGTGCATATTCTCAATTGAAGGAAATATTTCTGGAGGGGTTTTGAAATTCTAGTAATTAAAAAAAAAAACAAAATACTTATTCGATGGTTGTTATATTAAGATTATTGCAAGTCTGGTGCCTGTATTACAGACATCAGACTCGCGGGCAATTAAGAAGGGGATCAGGAAACTAGGGTGGTTGCCTCAGCTCTATTTCCTCGAAATAAATCGGCAATCTTTTGTAAATTGGTCCATGTTTAATTGGGTTGATGGGATCATTTCTAAGCTCGGTAAGGTTTCTGGTCAACTCTGAGCCCTGAATACCGGAGACAAAGAATTTCATCGCAATTTGATCGATATAATCCGACATGTATTCAATGCCTGCCATGTCATGCAGGTCTCGAATTCTCGTGTAGCGGCTGGCCGATGTTATGCCTCGTAAAATCTTGTTTTGCGCTACCTGCAACCTTTGCCTTTGAGTGTCAGATATGATGCACCATACGGGAGCCCCATAAGTCAATACAGGCCTTATGATTGACTTGTAAATTACCAATTTATTTCGAGGTGACAGAACCGATTTCGGCGATATTAATGGATAAAGCTTTTGGGTAGCCATGAAGAATTTCTGTAGTAAGGAATAAACGTTGGGTCTGAAGGACATACGTTCATCGAATGTTATCCCTAAGTATTTTGCCTTTTTTCGAGGGGTTATGGGGGTGTTATCGTACATCAAAGGTGTCAGCATTTCATGGTTTGTGAACTTCTTGGTCAACACCAGCAATTCAGTCTTACTGGCGTTGACTTTTAGCTTCCACCTGTCATAATAAGGTTTCAACAGGGTAAGGTGATGGGCTAACTGGGACTTGGCTGCTTGTAGGTAGAAAGAAGATGCATAAATAGCCGTGTCGTCAGCGTAGAGAGCTAGTTTTGTGTTGGGAAATGTCGGCATATCCGAAGTGTATAGCACATACAATTTGGGAGAAAGAACCGTACCCTGGGGCACCCCCGTTTTAATTAAGCGAGGTGCTGAAATATTACCCTCAACTTTTACCCCAAACTTACGGTCTTTAAGGTAAGAGTGAATAAGCGAAACGAGGTAGGTTGGAAGTTGATGTATTTTAAAAAGTTTATAAAGGAGACCCGCATGCCAAACAGTATCGAACGCCCTCTCCATATCTAGGAGCAAAAGGGCAGTATTCATTCGTCTCTTGAAATCATCAAATATATCTTGCGCTATTCTAGCTGCAAGGAGAACCGTATTGTGACCCTGGCGAAACCCAAATTGTTCCACAGGCATCAACGACAACCGATCTACCGCCCTGTTGATCCTATCAAGCAGAATCTTTTCGCACAGCTTGGCAAGCGTGTTGAGGAGGGAAATGGGCCTGTAGGATGCTGGTTCGGTCGGATTTTTGGAAGGTTTTAATATGGGAATTTTTATAGCATTTTTCCATTGACTGGGAAAATGTTGCAATAAAAGGATTGCGTTCCCTATGTGCATAAATTGCACAATAGCTTTCCGCGGAAGGTTTTTCAGTAGACAATAGGGAATGGTATCAGGCCCAGGGGCTTTGTTGTTTGGGAGCCAACGAAGATACTTACGTATTTCGTTAGGGGTAGTTCTTAAGGAATTATATAAGGGTGGGGGGATGGGATATTTTTGCGACACAAAACTAGCTGTTTCCTGGGATCTGTTTGTTTGTTCGGGAGTTATGTCAGCTAATTCTCTGTGTACCCCTTCGAGAAAATCTGCATTGGCAACTGCTTTTTGTTCGCTCGTTATAAACGTCTCGCCGTTATCGTTGAGAGTAGGAATTTTCTCATATTTTTTCGCAGTTTTCTCGTTAAGGTCCACAGCGAATTATCTTGGGCTGTCAAATTGTTGACCTTTTCGATCCAACAATTATTTTTGTATGTATGTATGTATATGAGTCCGTATAGTCTGAGTAAGTTCTTTAATTCTTCGTCTGTCGATGTCACGTCGTGTACGTTGCCAAATTTTCCGAATTATATTTCTGAACTTGATCAGTTCAAGTATATCATCTGGCAAACGCTCTTCTTTAGGTTTCATGACTACCCTAGTAGCTAAGCTATTTCGCACTTGCTGTATATTCGAAGTTAAAATATCCACTTCCCGCTCCAGCTAAGCGGGGGTGTTTATTTCACCTGGAATATTGGTTTGTGTGTTAAGTCTTCGTTTGTATGTTACCCAATTTAGGTTTTTGTAAATGTATGTCTGTTGTCTGTGAGGTTGGCCCATCTCACCCCAGACCAACCTAATGGGCAAGTGATCTGAGTTTAAGTCGTCTGCGGTGAGATCAGACAGATCCATTAAGCCCATATTTAAACCTAAGTCGATGTAGGTTGCTGTTGCATTGTTTCTGGGATAGTGCGTAGGTATGTCTGTATGCAACAGTTGTATTTGGCCATTGTCCTGCACGTAATCGTGGATGACGCAACCATTCCGATTATTACGGTGGTTGTTCCAGTCACGATGACGTGCGTTGAAGTCTCCAAGCAGCAAGGAATGGGAATTTGGGGGGGGGGGGAATGACGTAATATCATTTTGTGAGAGGCGCATACGGGGCGGGACATAACCACCACTTATCAAGACGCCATTTGCCAATTTTAGCGAGACAGATTCGATATGGGTTTGAATGTTATGTATTCTGACGTAGTCTATGTTTTGCTTGATGAGGATGGCACCCCTCCCCCTCTGTTTAGCCCTACCCTGTCTTGCCTTTCGACATAGTAATTTCGAACCCTCAGTCTGTCGACATTCCTAAGTTTTGTTTCCAAAATAATAAAAATGTCCGAGCCCGACGGCTCAGATAGTCTATAATTTCACCCATTTTATTCGATACACCATCGGAATTCCACGAAACAACAATGAATTTGAATAACAAAAAACGCCAACGTACCTGAACAAATATAAAATATTTTAAATCCTATATTTATACAGGTGATTTTGTGCAAAGGAATGAAATGTAGGAAATTTAGCGTTCTGATCAGCACAAGCCTCCAGGAGGTTGTTTAAGTGTTTTAATGCCTTTGTGGCTTCATTTAAATTAATTAGAGACCGAAATCTTTGCATCTCTGTGAAAAAGTTACTGACCTGTTCGACATTTGGATCATATGCACAAATTTTGTGGCAAATATTCGCATTGTCCTCTTGTAGACGAGGCAGGTAACCCCGCTAAGCTGGATTTATAGTTTCCGTAAAGTAAGAAGTAAGCAGTAATCGATAAGAACTAAAACGTAAGCAGTAACAAACATTTGATTTATAGTTTCCGTAAGAATTTGTTTCCTATTTTGTCATATTTGTCAAATTCCGGTTTATGGTAAATATTATGTTTTCCTTCCCGTACTTTTCCCTCCAATTCTTCCACACTTTTTGTATCTACAATTATAAAATGTAACAGTTCGATTTTGCCAATGTCAAACCTTTTTAAAATTTCATTTATATGCCGCATTTAGGAAAAAAAGATGCTGTATTTTGCACTCATCGGTTTATTAATTCTAGATTTATTGATTCTATTTGCTAACAATTCGCTTGAAAATGCCGCTTTTCCTAATATGAATTAACTATATTCTCAGTATAGGTTAACTGTATATTTGTATTAGCATTTATAATACGTTGTGACTCTATTTATTTTAGTTGATAAGCGATGCACATTACTATTAGAATAGCTTGGCTTGATTTGTGTTACATTACCGTAGAACGGTCAACGAACCGATTTATATATTTAAGAATTCTGTTAGTGAAGCCTGCAAATGTGCTGATCCATATTTTAATTTTGGTTGGCATATTCCATAACCTTTTGGGAACCCCTTGGTTGCCGAACACCAATTACCGGCCGCCATTTCTGAAGATTGTTAGATCATTTTTGGACCTCTGCTTTAAATATATTTTTCGCTTTATACGGCAGACTGTAGTTTTTGTAAGGATTCTTTCCAATAGTAGGGATGGGCTATCCTTGTTGTTCCCAAAGAAAGTCTCGGGACGCTAAAATGTCCCGTTTTCAAAAAGCGGCCGAAGTCAATAGAAAATAGACCGCAGACCGCAAGTTGTGCGAGCCACCAACATAGTATGCACTCTAAACGAAATAAAATTACTTAAACATTTTGTTACTAAAGTAAATTAACAACATAATTCAGTTTTAAACGACAAAATAGTAGGTTGCAAATCAGTGTTTTGTAACTTCTGTGTGTCATTTCGTTCAATCCAGTAAGTTTTTTTTTCAAAATGCCTAAAAGCAAATGTACTTTTAACAGTAACTTGCAAACTAAGTACCCGTTTATAAAGCAACCTATCACTCTCTCAGAAGTTAGATGTGAAAAATGCCGCACTGAATTTAATGTATCCCATGGAGGTGCCAGCGATATTGAGCAACATCTAAAGTCGGATAAACATAAAAAAGTTGATTTTGCTGCCGCTTCGAGTTCTTTGATGTACAATTATTTTAAGCAGACAAACACGCCGACTTCGAAGGACCTGGATGTCGCTGCAACGAAGGGTGTTTGGGCTTTTCACACGGTGCAAGAAAAACACAGTTTTCGCTCGAATTACTGTACTTCTAGATTGATCCAGGCATATTTTGAATCGAAATTCAGATGTGCGCGTACGAAAACAGAAGCAATTGTTGCAAATGTATTAGCGCCTACCACAATTTCTGACCTTAGAGAACAACTTGATAAATCTACTTGCATTTCTATTTCAACAGATGCTTCAAACCACGGTGCCCAGAAAATATTCCCTTAGTAGTACGTTTTTTTACCATATGAAGGCGTACAAGTAAAAATCCTAGAATTTGAAGATCAACCAGGCGAAACATCAGAAATAATTGTCAGTTATTTGATCAAAGTGCTGACAGAAAATAATTTGACAGCAAAAATTGTTGCATTATCTGGTGACAACACCAACTGCAATTTTGGTGGTGTGAAAAGACGAGGAGTCAATAATGTATACTCGAAGTTGAATTTATTTCTTGGAAAATCACTTATTGGCATTGGATGTGGAGCGCATGTAATCCACAATGCAATTAAAACTGCCGCAGAGATTGTCTGCCTGTAGATTTTGAATGTATCATTGTCAAATTGTATTCATTTTTCTACATTTACACAGTCCGGGTGGAAGCTTTGAAAGGTTTTTGTGAAGAAGCTGATACAGAGTACCAGAAATTACTAGGCTACAGTAAAACCAGGGGGATTGCATTAAATCCTGCAATCGAAAGAGTTTTGAAAATGTTCCTTCCTTTAAAAAACTAATTTTTTCTACAGCCGCGCGCAAAATAACTAAATACTAAATTCAAATGAAATCGCAAAATCGAGGAATGCCGTGGATCCTTATTTTGCGCTCTAGCGCGAACATGGAAAAGGAAATTCTCGCTTTTTCCGTCTAGTGTGCTGAATGGTCATGGAAACCGAAGATAAATAAATGACAGTCGTGCGTTTGTTACAGTCTGTTGCTGGCACTCCTGTTCTAAATATGCCCGAAGCCCGAACATAATATGTCAAAACTGACAGTCATTTGCAAATTCTAGAATAAGTATAGAGAAAAATGTGAATTTAATTTTAAAAAATGCGGCTGTAGAAAAAGTTCTGTGTGTTTTTCGAGCGCAAAGTAAGATTGCCGTTTTCGAAAGATTACTATCGCTCCGCTACGCGTCGCGCAGCATTCTTTCTCAAGCGGCAATCCGTTACTTTGCGCTCTAAATACACAAATAACTATTTAAGCATAGATAAATGCCCAACCATATTGAAAACTTTTTTCGAGGATCCCAGCGGAGAACTATGGCTTTATTTTATGCATGCTCAATCAGCAACCTTTAATCAAGCTGTATTGAAGATAGAGGGTCAAAATATTTCTGCGATTGAGGCTACAAAAGAAATCAATCAGTTAAAAGAAAATTTAGCTTTAAAACAACGCACGCAGTTTCTTCCACATTCAGTTCGTAATTTACTGGTTCAACTTAAAGAAAGCGGTTCCGTGTGCACAGAAGAATATGTGAAAAATAAGGCTGCAGAATTTTATAAAACAAGCCTTGAATATTTGGAGCAGTGGACTTTCTTCAATAAAGAGTTAGAGATGTTTGATTGGACCCGTTTGAAGAAAATACCAGCTTGGGAAGAAGTTCAAAAAGTAATAGATTTACTCATTGAGAAGGGATTTATTGACAGCAACAAAGACTTAGAAGGAATTGATGAATATTCACTTATTTTAAATTATATAACACAAGAAAAATTGACTGAATGGAATAATTCAAATAATCCAACTGAAAATCAATGGGTTGAATTATTCAAACACTTCGGCGACAATATTTTGGAATTATGATCGAGTACATTTTATGTTTGCCTGGTTCTAATGCACCGGTGGAGCGGGTATTTTCGCAAATGAACAAATTATGGACGTCTGAGAAAACAGTTGCAAGTACCAGTCCTTAAAGCGATGATGATTATGAAGATAAATATTAATAAAACCTGTCAAGAGTTTCATACTTTTTTGAAATCGTCACGTAATATATTGCAAAAAATTTGTTCTACAGAAAAATATAATAAATCTGCCAATACTTAATTAACTAACTTAATGTACTGATTGTTAAAAATAATGTTTTAAATTATGGTATGTGCTTTTTTTAAGTGTCCCGTTTTGAAAAAATAAATAAATGGTCACGTTAGCTATCCATCCGTGTTTGTCGCTCTCGATTTAGATTTTTAAAGGTTTATCATTCTCGTAAGAGTATTTCCTAGCATTTCTTGAAAAATGTAATTTTAGCTCACTATTCGTGGCTTCCGCCGTCGTTTTATCATCCTAATAAACGATAATTAATGCGTTTATTGTCTTAAAATTATTCCCCGTATCGAAATTGCTCGGTTTGTTTCAGTCCATGCCTACTTTTTAATCGGACGTATGCAAAGGCAAATTGACGAAGACGATCGAGAGTTCCTTCTAGTTTGACCGTTTGGCGAGGAGAGAAGCCTTCTGCTAGTGCCGTCAGACTACAAATTTAGTTTGTGATTTAATTCACCCCATTTATTGGGTATATTGTGAAATCTCTTGATGTTTTGACACGACCGATTTTTCGGGATCTATATACTGTACTGGGTAAGCATTTTCTCTAGAATTAATCTTTTTCTATTGCCTGTAAAGCGCGTGGATGCCATGAGGCCAACAGTTTTTTTATTTCATTATTTCTAGAGGCGTTCCACGTTCGTCAGATAAGACCGAGACCGTCGAATCTCTCATAGTTAGCCCTCACACACACCATCGAGGTAATTATTGCTACCGTTTTTGCCTAAATTAATGATTTAATTGCTTATCTGTGTTACCTTTTTTTTTGTGCATATGCCGCCATTTGCTTTTGCGTCCTACATGTTATCTACTCCATTTTATCTAATCCGAATTTTTATTTTAATGTAGCTTTCATCTTGATCGTATGGGGAAGTTTATATTTTCTTTTAGGAGTGGTTCTTACCCATCTTTTTTATATTCAAGTTGTCTGGATCTTAGTATAATTTATTTGCCGATAGTCATTGAAAATTCATGGATAATTTTTTTTGGGGGGAATTTGTTTTACAAAGAAAATATATTCATGCGAGGGGTGCTATGGTTTTTTAAAGTAAAGGGGCTTCGTCTAATGCGCACTGGGTTATTTCAGGGCTTTTTCCCGGAGGGCAACCACGCTTACCTGCAGGCCACTACCTTTACCTGCAGCTAGAATCACCCTGTTCTAGTGGGTTGGAAGCAGGCTTTGCCCGCAGCACTTATCAACCAATCTCGACAACAAGCTATCGAGACCTCGGCTAGATCTTCTCTCGGGGCCATCGAGAGGCAGTACCTGAGGTATCTATAAGTGCCCGGCGCCTCCACCAGAGTTCGACGACCGGATTTGGGGTATTGTACAGAAGCTTAATCTTTCTTCGATTCGTTTGATTATCTGTTTATTATAATCGCTCTTAGTTTTCCTCCTTTCATATAAATCAAACATTGACCGCCAGCTCTAAGCTAGCTCATTAATTTTATTTGCATTTATTCACTGGTTTATCGGACCAGTTAATCTGATTGCTCTGAATTTTCTCTTTTTAATAAAAGTCAAGCGTTGGCTCAATAATTTTATTATTTTCATTCATAATCTAGTGATATATCCGTTCTGAATTTTATCTCTTTATAATATGAATCAAGCACCGACAGCCACGCTTTCAATAGCTTTATCTAGTTTTGCTATTTTATTAATTTATCGAGTCTTTTGATTTAATTATTGTGGCAGTTCATTGCTGCATATTATCATTGCTACATTCAAAATCAGTGCAGCTATTAGGGCACGCATACCTAGTTGTAATTAGCTTAGTTAACGTCAAATGATCACTTCGGTTAGTAGTATTTATTGCATTTAGTTGTAAGGCATACAGAACCGAGTATTAACAGCAGTATTGGTCTCGGTGCAATCTCCATATTGTACTCTGTTTATTTTATCAATTACTTTAATAGCCATTTAACATTCTTTTGTCTTTAACTAACCACATTTCCATTTAACATTATTCTCCAGATAGATTGTTGCTGTGTTTTCAAAAAAAGAACTTAGTAGCCAATATATTGTTCCTTACATTTTTAGATTGTGTTTCTTTTTGATAAGTTAAGTTAATTGATAAATTATTAATTTAATAAGCCCGCCTATATTCTCGTTTTCTTGTTGGTTTGAAATTAAGTACCTGCTAAGTATCGTTTGATTTAATGAGCTGACCTCTCCACCTTGCACCACACCAACTGAGCTTTTTCCGTTTAGTTGGCTAGAACGGGTGGCGCTCAAACGACCCCACTACAGGGGCCGGGCAATTGTAACACGACTCTCCGGGGCTAGGTTCCTTTTTAATTAATTGAAAAAAAAATCTTTGCTTTCATTTTATTTTCCATCAGAAAAACGTGTTGCAAAAACACCATAAATTTAGAAAACTTTAATAACTATTAACATTCTAGCTTCAACTCCATTTTAATACCTGAACCCAGCTATGGTAGAGAATCTACCAAAATGTAAACACATCGGCTATGTCATGTCTAGGAATTCGGCCTTGTAGCTAGCCCTAGCACGGCACCTAATAAGCCCAATGTATTATTTCACTTCACGCATGAGCCTCCGCTCGCTTCACTCGCTACGGGAGCTCAAAGAACCGGAACAAACGAAAACTAGCCCAAGGCAGAGTACAAGTAATATCGAGTAGATTTACTCAGCAAAAATCGTTTGATGTTTTTGGATGAAACGCAAAAGCCGCAGCACGATAAAAAATTAGTTTTTACTCTACCTGCAGCAGCGAATAGTCTGTGAGGGGAGATTCAAAAAGTATTAGCTGATGCAAAATTATTTCCTCGGTTATTATTTGTTTCATGGTATTTCAAAAAGCGATTAAGGTAATTTTTAATATGTGATTCAAATGAATAAAACTATGTAACAAAGTTATACAAAATAGTAACGTATACTAAATTCAAAAACATTATAAATAAAGGTAATACTAATAATTAAAATAATTTGTTTGGCAGTTTGGAACTTGATTTATTTATTAAAAACATGTATAAAGCAGAAGGTTCAAAATATCTGACAAATATTGTGGGAATTTAAATATAAAAAAGGACATATTAAGCTAGTAAACTACATCTATAGCTTCTTAAAGGTCTTAACACTGCATTACTCGCGCTACGAGTATTTCTCTCACATTTTCTGCGAAATCGTCAGTTTTCGGAGATGGGTTTGAGAGCGGAGCTGTCCTCCACTCTAGCTGACTTATTTGACGTCTTCTTTAACATGGCCAATTAATCGGGTGCATTTCTCAAGTGATTGACTGCATTTGTGAGAATTTCTCTCATCGCGCTACGTCTGCCTTAGTACTTTTAACATTGAAAATGTTTCTGTTTTCCTGTTATGGGGCATCAAATTGTGAAAAAGTGCATGCTGCATTTGCCACACATGACGTCATATGCGTGAAAGATCATGTTAGTTTGGTTTAGGGTTTATGAGGACGGAATATGTTCAAATGACAAAAATAAATTAAAACTAACTGAAACTAACCGAAAGTTGATTGGACTACTAACCCAAACTAACCAAAAGTAACCAAAAGCACCAAAAAACATTAAAATGTATCGGGACAGATTAAAAAAATTGAAGTAAGTTAAAAGTAACTCAAATTAATCGAACTTTTGCGGCTAACCAAAACTAACTAAATACATTAAAATTGGTTATAACGTATCGGATCTGGTTCAAATTACTAAATTAAATTGGAACTAACTGAAACTAACCGAAAGTTGATTGAACAACTAACCAAAAGCACCAAAAAGGGCTAAACCGTATCGGGACAAATTAAAAATATTAAAGTTAAAATTAACTTAAATGAACCGAATTTTGGCGACTAACCAAAACTAACCGAAAATATTAAATTTGATTATAGCGTACCGGAGTCGGTTCAAGTGACTAAAATAAATTAAACGCACGCACCAAAAAGGGCTACAGCGTATCGCAATAGTTGAAAACATTAAAGTAAGTTAAAACTAACCCGAATTTTGGCGACTAACCAAAATTAACCAAAAACATTAAAATTGTTTATAACCGGTACGTATACCGGTTCAAATGACTAAAATAATCCGAAAGTTAATTGCACGACTAATCAAAACTAGCCAAAGTAACCAAAAGCACTAAGGGCTTAAACCTCTCTGAACAGATTAAAAATATTAAAGTTAGTTGAAACTAACCCAAATTAACCAAATGTTGGCGACTGACCTAATTTAACCAAAAACATTTAAATTGGTTACAATGTATCGGAACCGGTTCAAATGAGTAAAATAAATTGGAGCTAACTGAAAGCAACCGGCAAGCTGATTGAATTACTAACCAAAAGTAATTAAAAGCACCGAAACCGGCTAAAATGTATTGTAATACCGAATTTTGGTTTACCAAAATTACAGTTAGTTTCAATTTATTTTAGTCATTTGAGCCGGTTCGGATACTTTATTACCAATTTTAATGTTTTTGGTTAGTCGCCAAAATTCGGTTACTTTGGGTTAGTTTCAACTTACTTTAATGTTTTTAATCTGTTCCCATACGTTTTAGCCCTTTTTGGTGCTTTTATTACTTTTGGTTAGTTTTTCAATCTACTTTCGGTTAGTTTCAGTTAGTTCAAATTTATTTGAGACATTTGAATCAGTTCCGATACGTTAAAATCAAATTTAATGTGTTTGGTTAGTTTTGGTTAGTCGTTAAAATTCCGTTTGTTTTGGTTAGTTTTAACTTACTTTAATTTTTGTAACCTGTACCGGTACGTTTTAGCCCGTTTTGAATACTTTTGGCGAATTTTGGTTAGTCATTCAATCAACTTTTGGTTAGTTTCAGTTAGTTCCAATTTATTTTAGTCATTTTAATCGATTCCGATACCTTATAATCAAATTTAACTTTAAGTAGTAGTAAGTAGTAACTAACACGATCTCTCACGTGTATGATGCCATGCGGCAAATGCCCTTTTTCACGATTTGAGGCTCTATACTAAGATAATAGAAACATTTTCAATGTCAAAATATAAGAGTCGCTTTAAAAACACAAAAGGTCACGTGAAAAATTCGCAATTATTAAAATATAAACGGATTTTTGCTCACGCTAGTGGTGACGGGCATTTTATTTTTGTCGTACTTGTTTTCCTTTCTCACTATTGTCTTTATCCAAATTTAGGTAAATAACAGAATTTTAATAAAGACATATTTGTTAAACCGATTATACGTGTAATTGAAAAACTGCATGCATATCTAATATCTAATCAGAGAACTGTCTTTATAAATCTTACCTAATAGGGTCTTTGGGACATCTAAAAAATGTAAATCCTTCACCCACTTTTGTAATAGAAGTATCCGCACAACAATATCTCGTCATTGTAGCGATCTTAATAATTATTTATTTCAACGCGACCCAACAGTACACAATATCAAGACGTTTGCACACTGACCGTAGATTCTCCCTCGTAGCGGAGCCATCGGTGGCCACGAACCAGATTGATCAGGATTCGCTTCGAAACTAAAAACTGTGCGAAATTGGAAATTTGTCTCGAGTGAACCTATCGTATATATTTATTTATACCGTGCCCAAGGCATGCACAAAACGAAAAAAAAAATACTTTTACAATCTAAAAAAAAAAAATTTAAAACCGACAGGAATTTAACCCCGGGCCGCCGTATCACAGGTCCAGCATCTAACCACTGAACCACCAGAACACTTCCAGACATTTGTTTGCACCGCAAAGACATCCGTAAATTGAAGGGGCCGTGCAGGTCTAGTTCTAAATGGAATTCGGTACAATCGCATTGTTACCAACCCTATCGTTGTATCGATAGGTCTACCGTTTTTTGAAAAAAGTCTACCAATACCTATGAACGCACACATCTATCGACTTTTTCGACTGTGTCAAATATGCACTATTCGACTATTCCATTCTGGTTTACTTCATAGTCATAGCCAAACGTCAAACTATTTCTTCTCTTTCGCCTCTAGATCTCGATACTCACGAATACGAAAGTAAAGCAACGATAACTGGCAGAGACCGAATGAGTGAGGTGATAAAGTGAAAGATTAAATGCATGTCGCAACCGTAATTAATATGCATTAAAAAGGATAACACTACAACCACAATTTACAATCGATCGGCTATTATATATTTATGTTGTTATTTTCGTGGAATTACTGGGATTTTTCGTCGCTCCATGGATCCCATTATTGTTAAAAATTGTACAATAAGTTCAATTATTAGCGTTTCAAGATCCTTTACAGGCGTAGACGACTATATCAAATTCCGCCTCTCCTATTGGTCGATCCATCTCGTGTTACATTAGCTCTGTTCCAACTGAGCAAGAAACCATACATGGGACGGTAATTTCCAGTAGCATAATTCGTTTATCAACATGACAGGTACTTATAACCTCCAAAAATGATATTGACAACTAGAAATGACGGTCCCTCGTACGGTTTTCTACTCGGTTGGAACAAACCTAATATGTCTTCGTGGTGCAATCAATTTGTTGCAAGAGCTCTCGTGGTCGAGAGGTTTAGATAGTTGGGTAGGGCTACCAACTTTCAACATTTAAAATAGAGGACCCAGTGGCGGATTCAGAATTTTTACCATGGGCGGGGGGTGAATGCGCAGTTGGCGCCATTATCAAAAAGGTCGGCGCGGACGGAGGCTAATCCAATTTTTAGCCCAAAGTTAAAATCGTTAAAAAAACAAGGATTTGGCGCCCTTTTGAATGGCAGTTGTTGCGCACTTGCAGCTACACATACATGCAGGATAAATGACTCTGAAGTAGTTTAAACTTCTGACCCAAATAAGAAAAATCCCCATTTTAATTCTAAAAATAGAAAAAAAGGGTTCTACTAAGAAAAGGGAATTATTGGATATATATATATATACAGTATGTCCGGCGATCGGGTAGACAAGAGGACAAATGGACCAAAAATTTCAGTTGTCGACAAAAAGTCATTCTTCATAAAAATTTTTGCTTGTTAAAAAAATATGATTGTCGTAGAGAAAAAATTATTTTTTTTTTACAGGGTGACCAAAAAGTTAAAATTTCAATTTTTTTTGAGGAATAAAGTACCCTTCTCAGTTTTCAGCAAAATACTACATATGAATTTTGGTTCAAATCATTCCATCTGTTTAGATGTCGATTTTCATCAACTTTGGATAAAAAGAAGTTTCTTGTGTAAAATTTGCATTTCACCAAATTTCGTTCACTGACAAGTTGTGTGCGTGACAGTGTCAAGCAAATCATCATTAGGTCGGTAACTTTTAATGGTATTTCATTTATAATGTTAACACCGGAGCAAAGAATACATTTAATACAATGTTATGCTAATGGCGATTCTTCATACAGATACGTAATTGAAAAAAATTATGAACGGTTTCCAACGTACCCGTAACAAAATGATTTAAAGCACGTTTCTTAAGAAATATTTTGCTGAAAACTGAAAAATAAGGTTATTTAATACCTCCAAAAAAATAGAAAATTCAACTTTTTGGTCACCCTGTATAAAAAAACAACTTTTTCTCAACGACAATCTTATTTTTTTAACAAGCAAAAGTTTTTATGAAGAATGACTTTCTATCGAGAAATGCAATTTTTGGTCCATTTGTCCTCTTGTCTACCCGATCGCCGGACATACTG
>MU183221.1:119147-134171 GCA_016904865.1 Pissodes strobi | reverse complement strand
ATATTAGTTTATAAGTCAACGGTCAGCCTTACAATGACGTCATTCAAATGCCACAGTTTTGACGCAATCGCGCGGTAAAATGGCACAATTTTAGATGTTCTTCTTTCACCTACACCAACTGCACTTGTGTACGTCACTGTAGCTCTACCAAAAAATCGTGCAGCAGCGAAAGAAAAAGCCATCTCACCGTTGTGATCGCAAAGTATTATTGCCTTTTTCATGATTAGAGAGTTATCGCAGTTTGCTTTATTACTGTCAAGCAGTATTAAGGTCGACATTATCAAAATACTGCTATACTTTATTTTGTTGTTGCATTTAGAGTTATTGCAAATGCCTTGAGTCTATTCTATTTTTTGTTCCTCTTATGTCTAACCTAATTTTTTGTCGTCAGTTGTCTTGGCATTTTTCTGATATTTTTCAAAACTACCAAATCTAAGCATAAATTACAGATAACGTAAGGAGGTTGTGTTTCTCGAACAGTATAAAAAAATCAAAACGAAAACAATTTGATTCCATGGAGGAACTGACGAGCATGTACTTTTGTACACGAGGTTATCTGATACGTGAAATATGGAAAATATAAGGACGACCTAAAGACTGCATAAATAAAGTCAGGCACTATCCTTATTAAGGGAAATATTAGGCTCCGCCACATTTGCGCATGTGCAAATGTCAAAATAAGGGCGCCTTTAATACTGCTTGGCCTTATTTACTTGTGCGATAACGTTCGATTTTCTTACAAAATTGTCTTGGGCTTTGGGCAGCAACAGCTTAACAAAATTGTAGGTTAAGTTTTGATTTGTTCACTATTTTCCCGCCAGTTCGCCATTGTCCCACCATCCTGCACCAACTTACACCAACAAAATAGTCGGGGGGAGACAGTGCTGCACTAAATGGCACTCAGTGCAAGTACACCGGAGAAAGAAAAAGGGTTGGTGCAAAAGGTGTACTTAGCGCAGATGAAAGAAAAACACCTTTCATCTACAAAGTGGCCAAGGGCGGCTTCTCAATAAGTGCACCCGTGCGAGCGCACTGCCTGCGCAAATAAATAGAAAAATAAAATCTCCTTTTCTACATACAGTTTAACATAAACTAACTATAATTTGCGAATTTACATATTTGTGAATCTCCACTGGCCGCAGAATACATTGTTTAAAAGAGCGAAATCGAAGTTACGACGCGACGGCGACGATCAAAACGCTGAGCGTCCGACGCGGACGGCGACCTCCGACCGTAATCACATCTAATCTAAATCTGCGGTGCGCTAGTGTTTGGCGCTCTGGTTAAATGCATTTCCGACATGCAAAAAGGTCCGGAATGTTCGTAAATCACGAGGAGTCAAGGGTCATCCGTGCGCTATTTAGATCCACACTTTCTAGCTTAATTTAGTAATAATTTGCAATTCTTGCGTTTATAGTATGGTGTCACAACTTGAATTTTTCAGAGATGACAGTACATGATAAGATAACCCTTATTTCGAAGGTAATACAAAATTAGACTCCGCAAAAGGGCACTATCATCAAAAATCGAGATATTGGTACCACCGTATAAAGAAAAAAATACATATTTTTTGGTCCAATGCACAATGAGGTATTTGTAGGAAGTATTTTTTGATAATTATTTAAAAAAAACATTCGCATTTGCCCATATTGCCGCAAAAAAATTTAAACGTAAATATCTCGGGTTCAACCGTGCAAAAATTTGCAAGTGGTCTTTTTAAATATACCATTCAATTAACAAAAAGGGAAGGCCTAAATGTGGAAAAATTAATCTTTATAAAAGTTCCGCTTATGTCTTGACAAGGTAATAGAGCAAATCCCATATTTTTTTGTAGTAAACTAACAAAGATATAACAATAAACAATGAGAAACGTCATGGGTTTACGCCGAAATTAATTGTGACCAGCAAATTCATCGACTCTTAGTGTATCTTTCTCTTCGCTTTCAAGCTTAGCTAGCTTTGTTTCTCTCTACGGCTGATGCCACACATTATATTATTATAGGTTTAGGTTATTATGTTCTTCCATCCCTGAATAATTCAGCTTGTGACAAAAAAGTTGGAGGTAAATCGTTTTTTAGAGCGAATATTTTAATACATGCACTCTACTATTATTATGGTTTACTGATTTACTTGAGTCGAGCGGTGAATTTCTTTTTGTTTCGTTGACGCTTGTCCGGCTATTAATTAGCTGTATAAACTTGTGAGTGTACGTGATATTGTAGTGTTTTATATTTTTATTTATATACTACCGATGTCAGTTTTAAAATTAGACCAAACATGTGCGAAGAGAAAGGATGGTCGGTCTTTCACGAGACATTTTAACCCCGAAATTTACGCTCAAAACAAATATAGCATAGCATATAACATTTATTGAGGACAATGATTAATGTACAGGTCATCTTAAACCTACTTATATAAGTCTACACAGCAGCCAAGCACGTGACACACGCGTTCACCTGCATCTCAAGAAGATGCTTCTTGGACCCCGCAGCTCACGCAAGCAAAACCTGGGCTGCAGGCAGGCAGGTGGCAATGCTATGTTCATCTACCTTTCTTAGGCGTAGCCTTTCAAGGGTGTTTCAGTGAGGATTACGAACAGATGGCAATGGAGCTGGTGAGTTGATTTGCAGGAAGTAAAAGGTGAGGGAAGGTACATATGAGGAAAACAGACAGAAAAACCCTATGTCGAGACAAATAATGTAAGGAACTCCACAAATAAGCGAATGGAATTTCACTTTAAAAACTAGGAAACGGCAAAGTCGAGGTGCTAACCACCGACAAAAATATGTACAATAACCCTTTTTTGCCATCAAACCGATATATATTTTTTTACGTTTTCGAACTTGAATGAATGAATTTTTGTTGAACTTTATTGGTTTGTAGTTACAATAAACTGTTTTAATGGTTTACTCTTCTGGAACCGATAAGTATCTACTTATTCATTTTTTTAAGTGCGCAACGATTGCATTGAAGAGGGCGCCGAATTCTTGTTTTTTAAACGATTTTAACGACTTTTGGGTACAAATTGGACGTGGCACCCCCTAGTTTTTGGCAACACTGATTCACATAATACCATAACTATAACCATTGTGTTTAAACAATGCCATGCATTTTAAGATCCTTTACAGTTATAGGCCACTATGCTATTTCAGTCGCTTTTGATTGCTGGATTAACGTCAATTTCAGTTTAGCTACGGTCCAGTTAGTTTGTTCCACCAGGTCCAATTAGTCCAGTGGCGAGATTCTGTGTTTGGAGTAGTCTCGCGTTCAATTCCCGTCGGGGGCAAGACATGTTTTGTTTAATTTTTAAGGTTATGTGTGTTGCTTTTTGTAAATTTAGGTTGGTTTCAGTTAGTTTTGTCTAGCTGCGCCCCGGAGCGAGCAGAGGGCTATGCGTGAAGAGTTAACAGTCTCTAAAGTGACGTTAACCCACCAATCAGAAGCGGCTAATATAGTATAGTGACGTAGGATTGTAAAAGATCGTATTATGTCAATGCTATAACATATAAATAGCAGTGTTGCCACTGCTACCCCGTCCGTGGCAGCTCTACCCCTTTTTAACACAATTTCGCTCTCTCGCTCCCCTCGAGCATTTGCAATGCTATAGCTATAATATATAAATAGCAGTGTTGCCACGGCTACCCCGTTCGGGGCAGCTCTACCCCTTTCGGCATTTCAGAAGACGTTGTCCATACTGCATCAGCGGGCTTCAGAGTTGCGCACGCACCACGTTGATCTTTAAGGTCTAACCAATACCTGCCAACCAGTCCGTACTCCGTAGCTCAGTGGTTGGATGCTGAGTCTACAATACGGCGACTCGGGTTTGATTCCAGTGGCAAGACATGTTCTTTTCATTTTTAAAATTATGTAAACAGTTTTTTCTTCATTTTGTGCATGTCTGGTTTAGTTTCTGTTGGTTGCGATTCCGTAGCGAGCAAAGTGCCATCCCCGAAGTGTGATTATAAATTTTTGTCAACAATGTGATGCGTGCGCAACTCTAAAGCCCACTGATGGGTAGGGGCAACGTCTTGTCGAGCATTTCTACCCCACTCCCAAAATATCAGTTATAAAAATAGTTAATTATTCAAAAAATTCCATTCAATACTCTCAAAAGAGTGAAATAATCAAGAGTCTAGACATTGCCTTTAAAGACAACTAAATAAAACTATATATGTCAAAATAAATTAATAAGGCATTCTACTAATAGGTGTCGTTAGAAAACGCGCGTCGGTTAATTAAACGATATTATCGATCGATAATCGATGCTGACTTGATAACGTTGATCGGTCACCCAAGGATTCTTGATTATCGTGATCGTGATCCTCGTGATTCCCCTGCGAATAGCGTAAATCGTTAATGTACTGAACTTTTGCTGCCTTTTGGCTAATTATTTAGTTGACGTGCCTGGCCAATTTTGTTGTTTTTTTCCTCAGAAACACACAAATTGAGTGCAAAACCTAGTAGTAATCAACTGTTTTGCGGGACAGTGGAGCGAATAGGGGTGCTGGGTGAGGCAAAAAAAGTGTAGGTATAAAAATATTCGGCTCGCAAAGACAAATTTTGATATTTTTATACGTATTCCAGTGACGTAACAAGGTTAGGGAAAAAGGGCGCCACTGCCCGTTGCAGTTGATTTCTTTTGTATCATTCTACTAATATTTCACTTCGTGGATAGCCTTCTGTGGCGCAACGAAACAAAACTAACCCAAGGCATGCTCAAAAAGAAAAAAATATTTGATTTGAAAAAATCTGAGGATCCATCACATTTGAACTGAAAAAAAAAGATCCCAAAGTTCGAGTTTTGATACAAATTTTCAGCCACCTTTCACAAAAACACTAGAAATATAGGCAAAACACACCCGAAAATCATATTTTTTTTTCATTTTGGGCATGCCTTGGGCCAGTTTGGATTAGTTTTGTTTCGCTGCGGTCCTGGAGCTCAGAGCGAGCGGAGGGCCATATTAGTAGAATCATGAAAAATAGTGAACTGTAATGGGAAAGTGGAGCCCTCTTTTCCTGTCCCTGTTACGCCACTGGAATATTTATAGTACATATTTTTAACAAAATTTGTCTTTGCAAACCTAATTTCTATTTTTATAAGCTTTTTTTACCCCACCCGGCACCCATATTCGCTCCACTGTCCTTCGAGACAGTTGATTACTATTAAAGGTCCCATACTCGGCACATTTTACCCACGCATTTTCCATCTTATTTTGCTCGCACATCTTACACGCACACGCTATGTCCTACAAACAGTGCATTTTCACGCACGGTTTAAACTCAGTTTTGCAACGATTTTTAAAAAGAGAGCATAGTAACAGGTAACAGCAGAAGCCATTGATCTCATGTACATTTAATAAATGAGCTTCGTCTTGAGCACTTGAGCCAACGCCACCTTCACACGTTGCTTTGAGGCTTGAGCCCAGCCCACAAATTGAAATAACTATTTGAGAATGGACGAATTAACTTATTTTGAACTATTAAATAAAGTAACCCCATTAATCAAAAAAGAGGATACAAATAAGAGAGAGTCAAATGGGGCTATTCTTACACTTTACACTATCTGGAGTGATAAATATTTATTTTCCCTTAAATTTTAAGTACGAATAACAATAACATTGCTTCAAAAATGTCTTCAACAGATTGGTTAATGATACTTAATACATAATTATATTTCAAATTGTGATTTATTTTACTTGGTAATTATAAATTTTTATAGGTAATAATTTCGTATATATAGCTACTATAAAATGGATTAGGGTAATATAGTATTGCACATTGAGTTTCTCCTATGCAAATCTAGAAAATAAATTCACCTTACTATATATATATTTCTATGGTTATGGAGACTCAAAGTTTCTTCCCAATATCCCGATCATCAGTTTATGGATTTAAAAATCTGCAATCTGAATAAGCTATACATGGACCGTTTTGTGTGCGTCGAATAAACCTATCTTTACATTCACAAGAAGGTTTATTTGCCAAAGGACAGGTGGTGATATGTCGCTGAACACAATGTACCACGCATGGCGATGCATTTGGATTAAATTGTTCGTTATCACCACATTGGAGTGCTAGAATAAAATTAAGTTCATTAGTAAATAATGTGTACTCTATTCCATTGGAATTCTAAAAATTATTAAATAAATGCTATGATAAAAAAAATCATTTTAGCGTTGCTTGCTTAGCGTCTTTTTTATCTTGTTGCGCTCGTAATCTGAACAGGTTGCCTGTGAACGTGACCTAGAGATTATCGTACCCAGCCTACCCTACAAACTCTTGATTTTATCTACACCAAAATTCACGTCTATACTTATTATAGGAATATGAAATATGATATAATTGATGGCTCGCTTTAAGCGAATTATTCTATATACCTACAGACTGCAAGGTGCCACAAGTTCGAGCAGTACATATTTGGGGATCTCGAAACCTGTAAAAACTATTGTCACGACTAACAACCATCCGAACGTTTTTGTGCTATCCTATAGAACTGGCCTCGTAGCGTACCGCGTCTATGTATGAGTCATCGCCGGCCGGCCGCGAATAGTCAGGAACGCTGGAATTATCTCGATGGCCTGGTCGATAAACATATAGAGTGGCCTCGGAATAATTCTCGAATATTCGTGATAGATTTGAGATTGTATATAAGGGGCAGACCTAAGGCGAATAGTTAGTCAGTTAATCATTGAATGTTGAACTGTAAAGAGCTATTAGTTGTAAAGTTATAAGAGTAGTTTAGTGTGTTCAATTGTATACAGTGGTAGAAAATAAAGAGAGTATTAGTAGAAAAATAGTAAAGTTGTAATTTCGTTAAGAACCCACGGGATACGGGAAAAACGTAACATTTGGTGTCAGAAGTTGGATTGTGAAGCGACCGGACTTGTGAAGTATTTTTCGAGGAAAGAAGAGGGTACAAGTAAGTCAACGAGACCGTTTGATTGGTGGATTCTGTGAAAATTTTATAATGGAGCAAATAAACAAAATGTTGGCCGATTTTATGGATAATTTAAATGCTGAGAGGCGAGCGGAACGGGAACAGGATGAACGTAGAAGGTAAACAGAACAGGACCGGCTTCAGAAAAATTTTCAAGATCAAGAAGATAAAAAGCAAGCGGAACAGGACCGGCTTCAGAAAATTTTACAAGACCAGGAATGATAAAAGGCAAGCAGAACAGGACCGGCTTCAGAAAATTTTACAAGACCAGGAAGATAAAAGGCAAGCAGAACAGGACCGGCTTCAGAAAATTTTTCAAGATCAAGAAGATAAAAGGCAAGCAGAACGGGATGAGGATGGCAAGCAGAACAGGACCATTTGCAGGAGAGCAAGGAAAATTACAGAAAATATTAGACGGTCAAAATGAAAAATTTCAAAAAGAAGTAGACAATATACAAAAAGAGGTTGGAAATGTACAAACGGAAGTAGGAAATGTACAAAAACAAGTAGGAAACGTACAGAAAGAAGTGAAGGATCTTCAAGCAGAAGTTACCGGACTTAAAAATCAAGGACTCACCGAGAGGGTATTCGCCACAGGACATAATATCAAACCTCCAACGTATGATGGTCAAACATTGTGGACAATGTACAGAAGGCAATTTGAAGCCGCTGCTGTTGCCAACGGTTAGAATAACGAAGAAATGGCTACGTCACTAGTGGTTGCGCTTCGTGGATCTGCCCTGGAACTATTACAGACTATTCCCATCAGCCAGGGAAATATGACATACTTGCAGCTACCCTGGAGAGACGATTTGGAGACCAACATAGAAGACAAAACTGTATCAGGCACAAGTTAAGTTCCGACATCAGAAGCCTGGTGAAAACCTGCAAGAGTTTGAGGCAGACATTAGACGTCTCATTCAATTGGCCTACCCGGGAACGACAGAGGAATTTCAAGAGGAACTTGCTGCGCAATATTTCGTGGATGGTATCAGAGATCCAGAAACTCAGAAGATGCTACGTCTATCCAAATTTGATAACAGCGCCCTAGAAATCGAGGCGGCCTGTAACATCTCTAAGCCAGCAGTCGGGGACGTATCCATCCAGGGAGAACAGCTGGTGAACAGTTGTGACCTAACTGAGGTGGACAGCATTTTGAAGAAATTAACCGAAGTTCTTCAGGCTACGGAGAGATTCCGGGAGCCACTTGAAGTTAGACCATGTATCCGAAATGCTACAAATCAGTGCTATAGATGTGGCAGGACTGGATATTTCAAAAAGGCTGTCGAGTACAAAGATTCCGGGAGCCACTAGATGATAGGCCACGTAACCGAAACGTTTCAAATCAGTGCTATACATGTGGCAGGATTGGGCATTTCAAAAGAGATGATCAAGTACAAATATTCCGGGAGCCACCATAGAAGATAGGCCATCCATGTAACCGAAATGTTTCAAATCAGTGCTATATATGTAGCAGTACTGGGCATTTCAAGAGAGACTGTCGAGTACAACTACGGTCTACATCTCCATCCAGAGATGACAGCAGTTCAAAGTCAAGTCAGGAAGAGTTGAAACAATTCCAAAGGGAGACAAAGAACACAAAGTCGAAGTCACAGTCAATGTATATGTGTATTTAGTGGTTACACGTGTTTCGCCTTACGGCATCATCAGACCTAAATAAAATGATAACGTAGAACCACGGAAAAATTAAAACTAATGAAAAAACATACCTTACTTATGTAAACAACAACCACAACGCTCACAAGTTAAAATGATAATATAGGTATACTGTTGGTATTTCATTTACACCTAAACATTACTGAAAAATAATTTAGCGACATTCACATACCTATTATAGTGCATATTTCTGCTTAAAAAACGTAAACCAACAAAAATAAAAATAAAAGTAAAAAATAGAAACTTTTACAACGACTCGAGGCCCAGGGATCGAACCCACGACCCTCTGCTCCAAAATCGGACAGGCTAACCATTCCGCTATCGTGTGTTATGGTACGTATACAAATCGTTCACTAGCGGGTTTACTAACGTTGTGCAGTAGTTGAGTCGTTGTAAATTATTCTAATTAAAACAGAACTATACCAGTTAAACAAAAAAACTAAAAATTATTGTACATACATATATACTTAGTTATGTTAAAACGTTTGTTAATTATTGTGATTACGATTATTAAAAATAAGGTTGGGTTCGAAATTAAAAACATCATTAACGCAATCAAGGATTGGACTTCTTTTAGCTCTCGTGATCTCTAACTTTTCCAAAAGATCCAATTTTTTGCCTTTTGCACATTCATGTAATAATGAGTCATTTTCCGACGCCGAAAACCCGTGACCCGATGACAAGAGATGGGTCGCGAAGGCAGATTTAGTTTCCACAATGCTGGTATCCTTAAAGTTATTATAAAGGCTTAAGTGATCCTTTACCCTAGTTGAGACCCTCCGACCCGACTGACCAACATACACGGCCGAGCAATCACCACAACTCAACGAATACACCCCTGATTTGAAGAATCGTTCTGTTCTGTCTTTGGTATTTACTAGGTGTTTTTTCAAAAAATTCACAGTCTTAAAAGCTATTTTTATGTTTGACCCTTTGAAGAATTTAGCGAGTTGAAGGGAAATGGAACCTGGAAATGGAGCCTTCGCGACCCATCTCTTGTCATCGGGTCACGGGTTTTCGGCGTCGGAAAATGTCTCATTATTACATGAATGTGCAAAAGGCAAAAAACTGGATCTTTTGGAAAAGTTAGAGATCACGAGAGCTAAAAGAAGTCCAATCCTTGATTGTGTTAATGATGTTTTTAATTTCGAAACCAACCTTATTTTTAATAATCTTAATCACAATAATTAACAAACGTTTTAACATAACTAAGTATATATGTATGTACAATAATTTTTAGTTTTTTTGTTTAACTGGTATAGTTCTGTTTTAATTAGAATAATTTACAACGACTCAACTACTGCACAACGTTAGTAAACCCGCTAGTGAACGATTTGTATACCATAACACACGATAGCGGAATGGTTAGCCTGTCCGATTTTGGAGCAGAGGGTCGTGGGTTCGATCCTTGGGCCTCGAGTCGTTGTAAAAATTTCTATTTTTTACTTTTATTTTTATTTTAGTTGGTTTACGTTTTTTAAGCAGAAATATGCACTATAATAGGTATGTGAATGTCGCTAAATTATTTTTCAGTAATGTTTAGTTGTAAATGAAACATCAACAGTATACCTATATTATCATTTTAACTTGTGAGCGTTGTGGTTGTTGTTTACATAAGTAAGGTATGTTTTTTCATTAGTTTTAATTTTTCCGTGGTTCTACGTTATCATTTTATTTAGGTCTGATGATGCCGTAAGGCGAAACACGTGTAACCACTAAATACACATATACATTGACTGTGACTTTGACTTTGTGTTGTGATGTCCAGGCCAGGGTACCCGATTTAACTGAAGAAATGTAAAACTTTTAGTTAAATTTTAATCGTTCAAATGAAAAAAAATAAATATTGGAAGTCATTTGCCCTTGGACTATAAATCCAAAAACCGATAGGAAATTCAAGTTCACTAGACACGGTTTTGCGCGCGGACCATTCCACCACTTAATTCGGCATTCATGCAGGGTCCCCCGAAAATCTTGATAAAAAGAACTCCATTGGTCAATAGGCGTTGCCAGGAATTTTCGTCATCCAAGTCGACGACCGGAGTGAACTTTGCAGTGTTACCTTGAAAAGCAATTGAATGACCTCATTTTGGTCCAGAGTGGAAAAAACCCAGTTAAAACGCGAAGAGACGTTGTCGGCGGAAAAGAAGCGTCTTGCGTCATCACCAATGTTCTAATTGCTGCAGGCAAAAATTCCAGGTATTTCTGGGAGAAAGACACGCCTCGAAAGTTGCGAAATATCACGCGGTTCTTAGGTGGCCGGAGATTCTGGATTTTCTGGGGGACAAAACGCGTAAAAATTTCTGCTATAAAAGCATGATTATATCGAAGAAAAAGAAGTCTTATTCTCCAGTTCAGTTGCAGTGGGTCACTATGGCCAAATTTAAAATGTTATAAGAAATATCAGATGTAGCGAGCCGCTATGCTGAATTTCATTTAAAAAGTTTAAAAAGTTAAATTAGTAATTTTGTCGTCGATAATATGGTCTTAGTTGTGACCAAACCGAGAGTAGTGCCTTTCAGTTTAAGGGCTCGTGGAAATAACGAAATAAATAATTGAATTCATGTCAACGATTCGAAAAGTAAAGAAAAGTAACGGGGTGAACCATCGTCATTCATCGAGAGTTAAGATGTTCAAATCCAAGAAAAGGGAGCAACGGCGACAGGTTCCGAGTTCAAGTTAGAGATAGACTGTAAGTTTAGTTATAAAAATTGTTAGTATATTTGAAAATCTTTATTGTTGACTTTGTGCAAGAAATTCATGAGTTTCAGTAAAACATTTCAGTACTCGAGTTAGACTGGAAATGTAATTCTTAAAGCATAAAAAATGACTGTATATTTGAAAACATGTAGCGTTGCCTGTTGGCAAGAATTTCAGGATTGTTTCGATAAAAACAATTGAGTGTTAAATTTCGATAGTAAGTAAATTTAAATGATGAGGCAGAGTGCCTGTATACTGGGAAACGTTTAATGTAGTATTTGATAATTTCAAGAGTAGCCCATTAAAAAATTAATGTTATAATACTTCGCATTTTATTTAATTAATTCACTGCAGACAAGAATATCGCTGACCGAAATTATTTTATTATTCCATATTTTTGACTGGCTAGGAAAATACAATATTTTAGGAAAGTTGATACACTGAAAAAAATTCACAGTGTCTAATTAATAATACCAGTGTCATTTTCATTTATTGTGCCAGTTCTGATTGTCTGACGCTGTAGATACGAGGTCATATTAAAAATTTAAGCGAATAAATTTAGCCACTATAAAAAAGCTCCCTTTCACTTATTTTATCAATTTCAAAACATCATTGATGTGGCTTATATTTATTTAATTATATTTAATATACTTGAGAATAGAAAGTAAGGCATAAAGTGGTTTTCAACTAGGTACCGGAATATGGGTGGTTGCCCATATGTAAAGGAAATTATTTTACGTCGAAATTAGGGTGTCAACACACTGGTACTGCGAACCCGTTTACAGCTAATGAACAAAGATTGACGAAACGGCCGAAAAATACAGTAAGTAAAGGATTAGGGTAAATCGGCGTTCATTACAGTGTTCTTTGTCCCCCTTTGGAATTAAAGATTAAGTCCCTTTGAGAATTATGGATTATTATCTTGTATTAGAGTTGAAACAATATAACTTTAAGGCTAGGCACAGGGAAGGAAGATGGCATAACAATACAGACGCCTTATCCAGAAGATCATGCGAGGATAATTATAAACATTGCCGAATAATAGACCAACGAGAAAGAATCACTCCCATTAGGCAAACCAAGTTTAAAGTTGATCAGCAGTGGACCACAGAGCAACTAAAGAAAGATCAGCTTGAGGCTAATGAAATAGCAGTACTACTAAAAGCTAAGGAAGAACGTCAACCAAGACCAAGCTGGAGAGATACGTTTGCTGGGATCTACGTTTAAATGTCTGTGGGCGCAGTGGGATTCCTAGTAGTTGAAAATGGACTCCTTAAATGAGCCTGGGAAAGCGCCGATGGAAAAGTAGTGAAGACGCAGTTAGTAGTATCAAGGAAGAGGGTATCGGAAGTTCTGGAAGAAGTACATAATGGAAAGTTTGGTGCTCATCTTGGAGTTAACAGAATGATTGACAAGATCCGCGACAAATTTTACTGGGTCAACTACTGCCAGGATGTGAAAAGTAGTAGTGTTCCACCTGTGCCTCAAGTCAAGGACTCCAGACAAGATCCAGTGGGAAGATGAAACAGAATGATGTGGGACTACCGTTTGAACGTCTCGGCAGTGACCGAATGAAGGCTCGATATGATCTCCAAGCTAACGCTATGGGATTTCAGATGAATGATAAAGTCTGGTTATATAATCCGCGAAGGAAGAAAGGAGATCTCCCAAGCTAACGCCAGTATGGGAAGGGCCTTATACCGTCATCAAAAGAATTAATGACGTAGTGTATAGAATTCATCGTAGCCCCAGAAGCAAGCTGAAAGTTGTCCACCTCGACAGGCTGAAAGCATATCACGGACATGAAGTATCTGATAGCTAACGCTATGGGATTTCAGACGAATGATAAAGTCTGGGTATATAATCCGCAAAGGAAGAAAGGAAGGTCTCCCAAGCTAACGCCAGTATGGGCAGGGCCTTTACCGCCATCAAAAGAATTAATGACGTAGTGTATAGAATCGTAGCCGACCGATAGATCCGGTCGGCTACGATAGAATTCAGCGTAGCCCCTGAAGCAAACTGAAAGTTTTCCACCTCGACAGGTTGAAAGCATATCACGGACATGAAGTATCTGATCGGGACGATCAGGTTTAAGAGGGAGGCAATGTCACGACTAACAACCATCCGAACGTTTTTGTGCTACCCTATAGAACTGGCCTCGCAGCGTACCGCGTCTTTGTATGAGTCGTCGCCGGCCGGCCGCGAATATTCAGGAACGCTGGAATTATCTCGATGGCCTGGTCGATAATCATATAGAGTGGCCTCGGAACACTTCTCAAGTATTCGTGATAGATTTGAGTTTGTATATAAGGCGAATAGTTAGTCAGTTAATCATTGAGTGTTGAACTGTAAAGAGCTATTAGTTGTACAGTTATAAGAGTAGTTTAGTGTGTTTAATTATATACAGTGGTAGAAAATAAAGAGAGTATTAGTTGAAAAATAGTAAAGTTGTAATTTCGTTGAGAACCCACGGGAAAAACGTAACACTATTTATGCATTGGTTAAATTGGGGCAAAACTGCGCCATAAAAAGTTCAATAAAAAGTTATTTGCAACAAAGGGTTCGATTGAACTTTGCATCTGACGTTTCTTCTTTGAGCACTCATAAGTAATTTTATTTTTTGATGTGTAAACATTTTATGCGGCGGTATGTGGGTAAATCTCGGCAAATGGGACGGAAATGTGCAAGCGGATGTAACATCATAACCATACGCTGTGATTAGGTTCTTTCTAACGCCAGAATATAGGCAACCAATTCCAAATAAGTGGTTGCTTATATTAAGGCGTCATGCGGCCTAAGGTGGCATTAGATTTTCATGTCAATGATGTCGATATAGGATATGTTTACACATCAGTGCCGCGAGTACTAGCAGACTCGCTCAATTTTTGTATGTACGGATCAGATGTTTTATTTCGTTCGTCAAAAGCCTTTTTCCTCTTATCCTCTTAATACCAATTACGAATCACATGCATCCCAACGCTACTCGATTTCCTTGTCAGAGACAACTCGTCTTGAAATTCAGATCATATTTAAATACATTAAGTTGATGAGCGTCCAAAGAAAAAATATCGGATATAGTCTAGCGAAATCTTTTGTCAAAAGAGAAAAAAACCAATGTTTGCAATACCTCTCCAAATCAAGTTACAAAAATTTTTGTCAAAGTTAAGTTTTTTTAAAACATCTCAGCGAGAAATAAATGTTATCTGGTGGTTTCCGATATTGGGATCCCCATTCCAATATGTAGTACCCTGAATAACAGTTCTATATAATATTATATATTTTAATAATAAAATAAAAATATCTAGGTATACATACCTTCGGTCTTATTATTCAAAGCAGCGCCTTTCGATATGTCAAATAAAAATATGATCATTATACAGCACATACATAACACAATTATTCGCTTTGATGCCATCCTTGATGCGATATCTTATGTGAATAATCCACTCAAAAGCAAAAATATTATAACTATCTTGCAGGTTTGGGTAATTCCGGCGAAATAGTGAAAAGTAACTACTGGAATTTCGACAAAATGTGGAAAATGGTTCAAATTTCTGTATGGTTATGCCCTTATAGTTTGTAGATATGTGAATGGAATTATTATGAATTTAAAATTTATCTAATATGACACTTATTTTTTAATTGTTGACTTGCAGCTAAGCCTTTGCAAACTAATGCACATATTGATTTTTTTGCGGCTTTAAATATAT